>VZTO01025155.1:4023-15509 GCA_013400615.1 Syrrhaptes paradoxus | reverse complement strand
GATTCTGTGATTCTGTGAGTATCATGAGTAACGAATCTGACATGCTCCTTGCTGTCTGTTTAACACAATGATCAGTTCCAGGAACTTCTGAGCTGCATTTTCAGCAGTTCACCTTTTGCAGTTCCTCACATCATCTCTCCACAGTCAAAAAAGGGCACAATCTGTATGCATGCAGAACAGAATCTTAAATATCACAAACCTTTTAACTCAACTGGTTGTTCAGTATTGCCCTGCAGTTTCCACAGTAGAGCCATCAGTGAAGTTGTTAGCTAGTAGTTCTGCCATGTCTTGGGGACTCACCTATCTTGTCAGAATTACTGTGCACCAGACTGTTTTAGGGAAAACACACACTTGGTGCCTTTTACCACAATTCCCCTGCCTCAAGGCAGTAGTACCCAAACAGGGCATTAATGGAGATTCTAACCTGCAAATCACAATAAATAAGAACAAGCATGGATAGAAAAATGTGCCAAAAATGCCTCTGTAATAAAAATGCCAGAACATTGAAACTGTTCCCAAGTAATTCTAGTATAACAATCATTAAGACAAATTTAGGGGATAAAGAAGAATACAAGATAAGGTGGTGGAGCTGAAAAGAAGCAGAAGAGGTACAAGAATGAAGAAACCAAAGGGATTAGAGAAATGGAAGTACAAGGATGGAAAAGATATAAGCAGTCTAAACCAATGATTATCCAGTAGAGTAAAATCCCTTCCTGTCAAGAATATGTTATATTTTTATGTAAAGAATTATAAAATATTTGAGAAAGAAGATCCAAAGAAATGTTTGTCTAGGAATGCAGATATTCTCCTAAAACATTGTAGTTTAAATAACAGTAACAAAGGAAAAAAAGTCTGTAATAGGAACCGGCTATTTAGTAGAGTTCATTTAAACTCTAATCCTAGTATTCAAAATGTGACTATTGTTTATACTTTACTGTGTAAGCCAAATATTTGTCCCACTGAGAAACTGTACAGTGAAGAAGAAAAATTAATCCTTATTTATCTGTATTTTGCAGACACTTGACTCAAGAATTTTATTTCTGTATTTAGATAACCAGTACATGATGGCTTGCTATAGAATGACTAAGTTGCCAAACAATTACTACAGGATGCTTAAGCTTCCCTTTGAGGTTCTTCCTCAGTTCACACCAGCTCTCTAGTGAAGTACTGCAATTAAAGAAGTTCCTTTTGTATTAAACTCAACTTCAGAATAAAAGAAGTAGGAAACATGAGGAGGATTAAGATATTTTTCTAAGAGACTAGGTTGCTTGTGCAAAGGCCTAGGACTGCAAGGTACTGGAACAAGGATAAAAGATTGAAATCTAACAAAAAAAGTGGCTTTGTGGATTTTTACTGACGAGAACTTGAATATTTCTTTCAAATGAGAAAAAGCAGACTTTTAATTCTTTGAAATATAGAGATATATAATTTTTTTAGATATATAACCTTGAGTTCCTTATGGAAATCTCTTCTGTTACATTTAAATTCTACAAATTTGCTTTGCCAAACCTTTTCAAATCTCTGAAGTGTTCTGATTGTTAAATAATCCTCTCTTTCTAGAACATCTGCCAGCTCTGTTCTATGTGCAATTGCTGTTTCTGCTGTTACTGTATCTTCTCCTGACTGAAAGAGATTAATGGTTTGAGTCTGGAAAAGGCAGACAAAAGTGTTGCTCGTGGGATCAGCAACTTTCTCTTCCCCCTTCCGCCCTGCATCAGCTTCAGAAGCTTTTATTACTTTTCTTCTAAGTTGCAGCACAGAGAAGATGAAAAAGCCTCATTTCAATGCTGACAGTACAAATTATTTCTTTAAATTTTCCCAGATGTGTAAAAATATTTTTCCCAGTTAATGAAGAGAATACAGGAGACAAGTAAATTAAAGGAAGAAGAAGCAGAGAGGAATAAATGTTCATCTTCTGTTGTGAAATGAGTATTTGAGTATATATACTTTTCATTTGATGGCTAAAAATGAGTAGGTTCCTAATACAAGTGAAACACCCCCTCCCCACCCCCCACTTCATATTATTAAATTAAAGGAGGGTTTTGACCTTTGAATGCTTTAAACAGATCTTTTGTTTTCCTAAACATAGCCTTCATTTACTAAGTTTTTTCCCTCTTAAATTTGGTAAGTGCATTGTATCGGGTCTTGTTTAAGTAAACTGTTACTGAAGGAACTCAGAGGAAAATTGGTCATTTACTCAGTCTTTGAGGAGGAAGGCATTTTCGCTCTAAAGATATTGCTACAGGCATGTTTGCTGGAAACTAGAAAAATTTGACTTTTCAATTAGCAAAATGCAAGCTGATACAGGTATAGTCATCCCTAAATATTAGGGGCTAAGATGTAAGTAACAGCAAAGAAAGCACTTAAAAGATAATGTAAGTATGCAAACACATTGGTATTAGGAGTAAATATAAGATGGAAATTGGCAGAAACTTTCTACATATCAAAGAACCACAGTCCCAGAAGAGCAAGTAATACAATTGCTGAAAGAGGGAGCTTGGTACATATAGTGGCTCAAAAGAAGATGCCATTGCATGAGACAGCAACATACTGGACAAGTAGAACAAGGTGATCTTTTGGACTCCAGACTTCCCATTACTACTGGTACTTAACTATGCTTAAAAAGAAGGGATATAAATATCACACAAAGAAAATGTACAGATAATAGGAAATAAGGTAAAGTCTCAATTATTAATTAGGAGGAGACAAATAGATCAAAGCTAGATGAGTTCAGACAGGAAGATGAAAAATGTCTGAGATGGGCAACATGAGGCTAGATATGGACAGCAACTGGAGCAGGTTAATCTGAAAAAAAAACACCTTAGAGGGTACAACCACCAACTAAGGAGTAAAGTTATACCTCTTACTTGAGATATGACTGAAGAAGTAATTGAGATTTTCAAAACACTATAAGGAAGTAGACAAACTCAGGAAAAAGATTCCTAAAATTCCTAAAAGAAAAAAAAATTTAAGACAAATGATTCATCTGTGGAACAATTTAAAGTCTGTTTTCAACCTTTGCCACCCTGTAATGACTAGAAAATGTCCCCTGTCCACCTGCATTTAGCCTGGCTCAACTCTTTTTGAAGCAAAGAAGGAAGGTTCTGCTGGTAACAGATAAGGTTTTCTGTCTGTCCGTGCCTTCGAGGTCCTGGAACTTAACAGGACCACAAACTTCCCAAAATAATGCTACAAATCTCTTCAACGACTGAAGGAACTCAGGACTGAGAGGGAGCAGAAACAGATGTCTCCTTATCTTCTCTTGCCTCTTGTCCTTGAAGCTGGACAATAGGTAGGCCAAGTCCCCAAGGGCTGCACGTGAAGCCTTTCGAACAGGAGCCCTGTTCCCAGTCAGGCCAATGCCAGCGCTGTGGCTCTGCCTGCAAAGAAGCGCTCTGGCAAGTTACTGAAATAATTTCTGCACAGAGGCAGTTCCTGAAAGGCCTTGCGCTGCAGACTGGCAGTCAAAAGCTGAAGCAAAGGTGGCTCTGACCTGCAGAATGAATGCTAACGGCCGGTGAAGTTTCCCGCTCTGCTCCTCCGGCCGGCGGCGAGCTCACCAACACGCTGCCGCCTGCAGCTCCCGCGCGCCTCCCAACGCGCCGCGGGTCTGCCAAGTGCAACCAGTGCAACCCCTACAGAAACCTGCTCCTCCTGCGTTTCCCTCATCACGCTAAATTTGTTACAGACTCAAAAATGTCGCCACGGCTACTCAAAACTAATGTGGGGCTGGGGGAAGCAGGGGTAACGGGCGGGCACCGAGCAGGAGGGGAGGCCCCGGGCAGGGCGGCGGCCCGCTCGCAGTTCCCGCCGTTCCCGCCCGCTTCCCGCAGCTCCTCCCCCCACTGTGAGTGGGCCCGGGGGCGGCGGTTCTGAGGCGGTGTTGGGGTGCTTGCTGCTGGCTCTTCTCTCACTGTTAATCCTTAGGGGGTTTATTCGTGGGGAAGCTGAGTGGCGGAAGGCTTGCTTTGTATTGGGCCTCTGAGCATGCTTGCTTTAGGAGCCGCCTTTATCCCAGACTGTAAATTACCTACATTAATTTAATTGTAAATTACCTACATTACTGTCACGGTTGGCCAGGGCATGCTGTCCCTCTTCACAAGGAATCTGGCGAAGCAGCCGGATGCTGTGCTGGTGCCGAACCTTTCTGGCAGTTTGCAGTGCAACGAATGTCCCTCGGGTGTTCAAAGACGGGTTCAAATCTTGACAGTGTGCAAGATTTTTCCCATTGGCTTGTTTCATAGGACTCTTAACTCAGACTTCTTTACGTATTGCATAAGTTAACGTGCAGATTTTGCATGCCAACTTTTACGTACTAAGTTTTCATGCAGCCTGCAATATATATATTCACTGCCTGGTTCTGTATGCTCATATTTTGCTTCTGCTCTGAAAACTTTACACTGTACATAGGTAACTGACTTTTTAGACAGATCTTTTAACTACATGAAATATCCATGAAAAGAAGAAAGGTACTACAAGTGAATGGTGGTCATAAAGAATTTGGTTTTGCTCTGGAAAGCTGGAGCTGCACAAAGTTTTAGTGAAAAAGAGTTGGTGGAGCTTGACATATTTGGTGCGTAAAGAAATTGTGCTGCTTCTTTCTCACCCTCCAAAAGAGTTGTGATGCCTTTATCCTACAGCATTTTCAACTAACATGTTCAAAGCCCATTAAGGATTTAGAAACACTGTTTTCCTCAGTATTTTCCCTGAATTATTTTTTTTCCATGTATTCAGGCATCTATCAGTGTAACGTTGCTTTTTTTGGTAATGTTTGGAAAATAAATAAAAAATTGGTTCTAAATCATCTTTAAAAGTGACGTGTATATAATTTTGTGGGAACTTAAGCTTTGATCCCACATTGCCCTATTCCATTAAACTAAAATGTAGTAATATCATTAACATTTATCCTTCTTGTACCTATATGATGTTCTGGCACTTCAAAAAGTTTTTTTTTCCTTTCAAATTTTAATGAAAGAGAATCCTTTGCATTCCTAATTAAATCAGTTTATCCCTTCACACCTCTTCAATTCAGATACTTACCAGGCCTTGGTTTATGGCCACTATCTGTTAAAAGATAACTGGAGGATGTTCCATTCACCCTTGATAACCAATATGCCTTAAGTGGCCATAAAGCTTGGGAATTAAAGGATGTGTTCATTAGGATTAGTAAAAGGTATAATAAATCCATGGGGTTTCAGAAAAGCTGAAAAATTGGTTAGAAGTATGGAAAGGCTTCAAAATGAGCAAAGACTAAAATGTTAGTAGTGTTTACTATAGGAAGAAGAGACACAACTGAAGTTTCCAGAATAACAAAAAGTACAAGGATGTGCATATATCACATATATCATATATATACCTTAAAACACTGCAAACACAGAAGACTTGAAGACAGCATATATAAATCTGTTTCTATCACAGAATGTCATAAAGTTGCGAAGCTCATTGTGATGAGGTATGACTGACTGATGGCAGGAACTTGTCATAATTAATTATTCCAATAGAGCAATAGAAATACAGAGATATAAGCTGTCATGTAACTTGGCATGATAACTTCCAAGTGATGATACATGGGCAGGTACTGCACTATACACATTTGCTGCTTAATCTGCCCATCCTCCTCCAAAAGTAGTTGTTGAATACATCACACTGACCTGACAGAGCAATTTCTGTGTGTACCAATCTAACAAGATTTTAAAAGAATTAACACAGTTTGCTTGTCTGGAATTTTATTTCTCCCTTTCTGTCTTGTAGCACCACTGCATATTCAGTCTTGTGCTCATACCTGGCTTTTTGGCATTAATGTCTACAGGATTAATGAAATAGTATTAGTCTGTCTTTCTAACTTATGCTGAACTGAAATTAATTGGTTAGTTGTAATTACAGATCATCTCCCCAGACAGTATTTTTTAACAGCCATTATGCATCAGGAAGTTTTTTGCCAAAGATTTAATGGTTGTGAAACTGTTGGGCCTCTGGGGATGGAGTCACAGAACAACTCTACTGGTTTGTAGACTTTTAATGAAAACATGTCAGTGCTGACATCTTTTGGACATTCTTTAACTGCTTATTATGGAAAACTTGGATCAGATTAACGAGGACATTGTTCATGAGGGGTGTGGAGAACAAATGTCCTGCTGTGTACTTCTATTCCATTCTTAAAAATGCAGTTGTGCACACAAGCACACAGCTTTGTGAGTGTGTAAGGATCTTTCCACATTAAAAAAAAAAAGCTGAAGAACAGTTTGGGACCTGAAATCTTAAAACACATGGCAGGTACCTTTTTCTGGGCTATTTAAATAATTTAGTCATGCATTCCTCAGATGGAATTAATTTTGCTTATGGAAACACACATTTTCCATTAGGGTATTTTAGATTTATTTGTCCTCATTGCATTTGAAGCATTTATTTGCAGGCCTGATTATTCAAAAACACATTTTCTGTCTGGGAGACTAAGAAGTGAAGAGTGCACTGATCAGTCCAACATGGAAAAAATGAAAAAACACTCTGCTTTATCTGAGTGAAAAGAAAAATATCCTTCCAGAGAAATGCTGAAAGTTCAGTTACATGAATGCCTAGAACAAGAATGATGTGGCTCTCCAGGAAGAAAAATTTCTGCCTTCCCTTCTTGGGAATTAGATCTGAATTTTTGGTCCTTGCTATACAGACAGTACACTAATATTTCCAACAGTGCGGGTGTTTCCTTCATTTTTCAGCAAACAGCACTCCAGGAGAAAACGCGGTAGAAAAATCAGTCATCTCAAACTTCGTAGGTGCCAGATACAGTTTCAGTGAATAGCTCTCCCTAACTAACTGCTTTGGGGAGTGTACTAATAGCCTACCAAAAACCACAGAGCGCTTAACTGTATGCATTGTTTCCTGTGACAAAGAAACAAAACCTCCTTACCCACCACTAAACCCTTACACAGTAGTAACGAATTTGGTTCCTGTTTTCATGCTGTGTCATGGTGGAATGAAAGAAGAGCTCGTAGTCATCTTACTCATGTTATTACTGACTACATGGGTATGGTGATCTGCTCTATACAGTAGTTACAGATTGTTACAGGTTTCAGTGTTGCAGTCTAGCACAAGTTTAGTTCTGGTGTCTTGCCTGTCATCCTGAAACACCACAATGAGACTGACCCATTCATAGCTGTTGCTATACCATTTCAGCCTTTATATTTATCATAATTTTTATCTATCTTTGTAAACATACTGCTTGAAATGGAAATATTATCAAAACTTTGCGTAGTACTCTGACAACAAAGCCTGCAATAGAAGACATATTCTGGAAATATAACTAGAAACGAGACAACATTTAATTTAAATAAAAAACTTTATTAACAATGTAAAACGCTTAATATCTTACAGTCCAAGTTAATTCTGGCATGCCCTACTGGAGTTAGTACTTAGTGATATGCAGACACCATGCTTTGAATTCAACTGCAAACAAAATGGGTTGGTGTTGTGTTTTACATTATTTTAATACATCATCTTTTAATAAATTATTTATTTTTTTCCAAAAGCTTGTAGAGATACTATCAGCTTAAAAGGAAATCTGTTGCTTCTATGCATTGTACAGTATGTAGGTATTACGATTTATCTGTATTTACAAGTTCAAAGTATTCATATATGCTTTGTTTTATCATAAATTAAGATATTTTTCTATGAAGCTTTTAAATTGAGATATAGTGGAAGACTAAATATGAATGAGAGCACAAAAAGCAACTGGAGATTTTGTGCAAATTCTGTTACAATATTGTTTATATGTTTTAGAACTTTAATACTTTTGCTGTTAAATAGTTTTCTATGCTTAAAGACTGTTAGAATATGATCAAGTGTTTTAATATGATGCTAATAAGAGTACTGTACTATGCACAAACTTTCAGCTGCAGTTCAAACAATAAAAAAAACTTTTAAATGATCTATTAACCATAATTCATGTGTCTTTTCTCTGAGTGGTTGAAAGTGAGCATGCAAAACATACTTTAAAAAGTTTTAAAAATATTCTTAGTTATGCTAGATCTATTCCACAGCTGGCTTTTGACCACCATAACTTTACTAAAACCCTTATTTTGAAAAGGGGGATGGAGCAGAAGAGAAAAAGGAATGGGTTAGTGTAGAAAATGTACTTTTTAATCAAGAGTAGAAATGTTCATATTTTCAGTGGTCAAATAACAGTGGTTTAATCAAAGTTGTGATTTTCTTGGTGCATCTGTACTTAATCTTCTAACTTGAGACAAGACAACACAGTCCAAAGAACCTTCGCTTCCGTCTTCTTACCAATGGATACGGAGTCAAGTTTAGGAGGCTGCTATCATCTACCATGAAAAAAACCCCACATTTTAATAAAAGCACATGCACACACACAAAAGAGTTAACACCATTTATGTGTCCTAACAGCACATACATGACCAAGCAACAGATCCCGTTGTTCAAAACCTGAAGAAAATAATAACTTTGATTTTGTATATAAGAGTTTTACAATGCTAATTATCAGGATCTCCACGATAATGCAACAAATTTTGTCAAGAAGAGTACCAGTTCAGTGATGGAAACTGCACCTCCAGTACTGAGAGACCTAAGCCACAATATTTCTGCATGGAAGAATAATGTTAGGGTCCCAAATAAAACCTGAAGATAAGTACCTTGTGATCTTGCACACATGCAAGTTTGGAAATGTCGATCCTAACGTTAAACTCTGGCTTATTGGGTGGCCATTTGTGCACATCAGGGAGAATTTCCATTTAAAACTGCAACACTGGAACATCTTGGCACATCAAGAGAAAAAGCACTTGTCTGGGAAAGTTAGCACAATAAGCGCACCCTGTTTCTGGTTACCTTTATACCTTTTATATTAACTCCTTTAAATACATACAAAATGTGTGTATTAGTGCCTGTACTTCTGTTAACTCATGCACTGTCAGCAAGCTGTCTTGGAGCCATATGCAGGCATGGTTTCTGGCTAAGAGCTATGCCTCATTATGTTCCTGTTGTGGCTACATCAGGGACCTAGTTTTGATTGTAGGCTCTGGACACTACTTTAATACAAATAATTAACTAGTAGAACATACATAAGAAATTTAATATTGTGACTTAAGTGTATGAACCACATCAACTGAATTCCTTAGTATAGTAACTTTCCTGCTGTCACTTAAGAGAGTTGTATATGAAAAAAAATAGGTCTGGTATGCAGTCAGTAATATTATGTAAAGCTTTTGTGGGCTTGCAATCAACAAATTTTGGCTGTCACTGAAATGAACTGTAAACCACTCTACTGAAAGCAGGGTACGGTCCTGTAAAGATCAGCTTATTCAATGGCATCCATTAATTTCACAATCATTCTCATAAACAGTGCTTCTAATTCACATACATGTCAAAATTGCAGTCCAGACCATATTAATTACCTATAATGCTGTTTGTTCTATTTACTTATGCTGTTATCTATCTTTAATTAATTAAAGGTCTTGGAATATTTCAAAAAATTTTAAGGCTGTATGAATGATGAGTATGACTGTCCATTTCTGGGGCATCCATTCTCAGAGGTCATCTGTAATCTATGATCACAGCTGGAGTCTGTGGGAGCTGTGAAACACCACTTATGATTACCTGATCCTAGGGCATGTCTCAGAGCTGCTACACAGGTAATCAGGGATTTTCTTGTATGACTTTATCTCTGTTCTGAATTCAAGTTTCTGTATGCTTTATGTCCCCCAAATTTGTCTTTTTCTTCCTTATTTCCACCACTCTCCTGTCCACCATGCTCCTTTATTCTAGGCTAGGCATAGGCTTCACGGCATTTTTCCAGTCTCTATAATGGCACATCTGTAGCATGTATCCTAAGCAGTTCCCTTTCTCCTTTCACATAGTTTTCCATCAAGCCATCCTGCCATGAACTACTTGTATAATGAATTGATCCATTCCGTATTCATCTTTTCCCATATTATCATGAAAGCTAGACTGCTTAGTTACTTGGGACAAGACTTAGGACACATGAGGCATACTTCATCAGCTGCCATGGTGCAAAGACTGTACAGCATTTATGAAATACATGTTATCAAGAAAAAATAAAAAAGGAAAATTATTATCTTTTTAATGTTGTTCACATGAAGAGAGTCCCTGCAGATGCGGAATATTTAACACTGCTGCATCACAAAATGAAGGCCCATTGCTAAATACATCCATAGGATGGAGATCCTGCCCCCCTAAGCATTTGTATAGGGCGCCTTATAGCTGGCTACTGTGAAAAGCAGGCTGTTAGCAGACTCAAGGGAAGTGTTTTTTCTGCATAGAGTCAGGGTCATGTCATAGAAACAAGAAGACTTGTAAGGGTAATGCAAACTCCATCACTCAGTAAAAACCCTGTCATAGTCTGCAATTTACACCTTCTTTACCTTTCAAAAGAAAGCCTCCTGACACAGGAAATTCCTTCTGCTGCTGCCTTCATGTCACCAGGAAAAGTCTATTATTTTATCTATAGATAGCGTATCTATTAACTTCCAGAATACCTTGTGAAACTTGAGAGGTCAAAGTTCACATGCTGAATTCTGGCTCCACTGAATCAGTAGGGAAGAGACATCACCTAGATTTTTCTTTTTGTAACTCCTATTAAAAACCCTACATTTATCAGTATGAGTGGAAGGCAAAACCTTCAACTACCTTAATTTTCCTTACCCAAAGAAAATACAAAACCTACCTTGGTTTTTCAGTGGTAAAGGCATAGTCTCCCTGAGTTTACTTAAAAGGTTTTTCATTTCTCTCATATCTCTGTGGAAGCAAAAGTTGAAAGAGATATAATAGAATGGCTGTTGAAGCCTGAATCAGGAATGGCTCACAGTAAAGCTTTATATGCTGAAATAATGGAACAATAAATACAAAAATCTATTGGTCAAGCATTTGGTTCACGTACAGGTATCAGAAGATGCATAGCACATTAAAGGGCAGTAGAATTAGTAAGGGAGCACTTTTAAGCCAGTCTGATATTAACTAGTCACATCTGGTCCAAATTTATGATCTATTTTGGCACTTGAGTATTGCACATTAAATGAGCTGGTGGGCACAATGTGATCCTAAGTTGCAAAATTAGCACAAACTTGTACTAATGTCAATTTAATACCCCTTAACAGCATTTTGTAGCTTTTTCCATGAATGCATTTCACTGTTCAGAAGGAAATTGTAATACATGTTGCTAATCCATGACAGGTTCCTGGCACTTTAAGTGACAATTTTAGAAACAGGGCTGTCAGTGTCACCCCTCTTAGGAGGACTCTGGCATGAAGTTTTCTAAAAGGCAGAAGATGGAAAATATGATAACGAAATATCATTTCACAAAGCAAGTTACATTTGGATATGTTTTGAGAGAGGTCAGAAGGTTCCTGTTCTACATATAGATGGCAGACCAGCAGCTTTGTGTGCAGGCTTTTAACGTCTTTGGGCTTTCAGGATTTAAAAACAATGTGGTCTTGCCTCATTCACCTACATATGAAATA
>VZTO01025154.1:0-24737 GCA_013400615.1 Syrrhaptes paradoxus | reverse complement strand
GATAGTTTGCCTTCACAGTCCAAGGTTATAACCATTGAGAAACCTTATCTGTGAAAGATACTGTTTTAGAAGATGTTGAGACTAAAATGATGGAACAAAGTATTTCCTATTGTAAACCACTTTTGGTGTAAGTTAACCTATTCCAAACTTCACAATCACGTGGAAGATTTGGGATTCTTCCCACAGCTAGCAGAAATACAAGCTTATCCATGTTTTAAACTTCATCAACATTCTTATCTACTCTCGGCAAGGTCATTTTCTTTACTAGCTGCAAGCTACAGTCCCCTGCAGAATAAACCTGACAAGAAAATTTAACACATCTCCAGGAGCCAGAAAACACATTGCCAGGTTTGGAAGCTCATTAGAACAACTAAGTTTCTTTCTGAGAGCTATCAAAATATGTCCCCTAATTTAATATTAGCTAGTCAGTCTTCAGCTTATGCCTGGTAGTATGCAAGATGGTAAGTGCCTCACTATATACTTTCCAGGCAAGTAACTGGAGTGGATTCAGGGTAACGGTAAGTTCTCTCTTGCATACTGACATGCCTTTATGGATGAGCTCTACAAACAAGTGAAACACAACAAAACTAAATCAATCTGAAAGATTATACTTAAGTCATCACAACTGCAGTATGAATGTCACCAGAAGACCCAAAGCTGCACGTGGAACTTGTGCCTGGTACTGGGTATCTTAAAGAATTTCTGAAAAATAACAATAGACATTTCAAACTAGTTACACTCTGCAATCTTGAAGATGTTCAAAAAGACTAACCTACTACCAATGAAGAGATTTGGCGACTTGGTAACTTTGAAACACCACCAGTTAGAGTAAGTAACATAGCTAGGTCAAGGTTTATATAATTAAGCATATATCCTTACGTCCACAAATAAAGTACACTTGCTTTAAAAAACAATTCTTCTCCTCCCCGTTCTTAACCACAGAAATATGCTAGACACTGAAAGTTGTTCCTGGACAACATGATCCTCAAGTTACATTCCTGATGGATATAATACTGCCTCTGGCAGGTTATACATTCAAGGTAAGGAGCATTATTAAATTGATTTAGGTGACACCTAATACTGCATATGAACTGTTTAACTACTGCACTACAGTATTTTCATACCAAAAATCTAGATTCATACAAGACATTTAAGTAGTTCTGTAGCTTCAAGGCAACAATGACAAAACCCAAGCACAGTATTCACTCAATTGTTTTAGGAAGACAGTGAATTTAGACCAACTAACCCACGACCATCCAATAATTTATTCATAGAATTGAGTCCAACCCACGAACTATTTCATTTGCCATTTGAAGACACCCTTGTGAAAGTAAGATACTTTGAAGTCAGGGCTGTGCCTGAAATCATTGGGTCTTCAACCTCCCCATGAGTAAGACTGAAGGATTAGAGAACATGACTTCAGCGTGGGCCACTTCTGAGTTGATCTCAGCAGAACTTTGTCATTGTGGTTGCACAGATACCTCTAATGTACATGTTCACACACCCTCTTCCAGACAAAATTCTGGTTTTAATACAATTTCCCATTCACTTATGCTTCTGTTCAGAAGGATTCTGTACAAGATTACTTCAAAATTACATTTGCATAGCAAGCACTCTGTTTATGAAGTACTAGAGTGTTCCCTTGCTCTGTTCTAGTTACATTTCTTTTATACTAAGCCCCTCCTCTGAAAATGAATTTAAACAAGTAAAAGGTTTTCACTATCCCTCTACAATTAGGTTGTAAGTTGATGTTTTTCCAAATTGTTTATTTGAGCTTAGTCTTCAAGTGCATGTTGAAGGAAAAAAAGCGCCTCTTCATATAATTAACCTAATTTCTCCAAGTTCCACAGAAGGCATAGATCAGTTCAGAACTTAAGCTATTACAGTAAAGCAGACACCACTTAAGAACATTTACTCCACTCCATCTCCAGTTCATGCAGAAACATGTTTAACACTTATATCCAGAAACCTTTCAAACAAGTTTTAAGAAAACAAGACGCAGGCAGATTCAAGATTTGCTTAACAGGATCACAGTTCCAGATCACTTTGTCTAAATTAATTAGAAATCTGCATTAGAAATCTCACTTGCGCTTTTGGTTACGAAAGGATTACAAGATAAAGCCTCCCTGTTTATCAAGGTAGTTGCATAAATCATGGCTCTTGAGCTAATCCTGCAAGGAGAACAAAACCTGTCTGAAGAATCTACCTACAACATAATGAACAGAATAACACTCACAGTTGACTACTACATAAGCTACTAAAGCTACAAGATCACTCAATTCTTATTCATCGCATTAAGAAAATAAGCCAAAGGCATTAATTTAGCCTTCATATGAGTATGTTGATATCCAGCCCAGGTTATCACTAGAAGCCTTAGCAGCAGCAGGAGAATTATAGCTCCAGTTGTTACTGTGATACTGTCATTTTGCTGGGAGGGGAAAATCAAAAACAAAGTAGAGGGAAGAGGGCATGGGGGAGGAAACAAACAACACTCAAGGGGCTCATCAGTTTATTTAGCTTCACTCTAAAGAGACTGATCTAGGTAATTTAAACCCAGATTCACATTCCTCATATAGATTAGACAGGACAAAGATAACTACCAAAAACTGTACCTGCAATTACATTCTGTTCAAACCATCAGAAGGCTAAGCTGGTCTTTCACTAGAATTGCCTTGGTATGTATGATTAAATTCATTTTAGAAGTATTTACCACCAGAATACTTCATGAAGAACAAAAACCCCAACTCTTATTCCTCCCTTATTTTAAAAAAATATATATATTATTATGGAGTTAGAAGGCTTGAGTCACATTTTACAGCAGACATTACACAACAAATTTGAAAGCCTGGGAATCAACAGTTCCAGACTCCTTCCATACTTTTCCATACCTTTTATAATGGAAAAAAAAAAATAATCCAGAATGATCAACTTTGCTGATCCTCTCAGCTCCTCTCAACTCAGGAGTGTCAGGTAGCTTAAGAAAGACTTACAGTGTAAACAAATAAACAAATAAAAAAACCCCACAACCCATAATTAATTATTNACCCTAAATGCCCTTGCTCATGTTTCACCAAAGCCCAACTTCTAGTGGCTCTGTAGTGAAGGACACCTATAATAAGCACGCTCACAGCTGGTGAGGTGATCGTCAAACAGCTGTAAAAAGAGTTAAGATTTTAGAACTCTTAAAATTACAGTCAAGTCCATAACTGTAACCAAGAACTTAGCTCCTTAATGTTTAGGTGAGCTATTTCAAAATTCTTTACGCAAAACTGCAGTCAAACAATGTAACATCTTATCATGGTGCAATTCAATGGCTTTCCAATGCAAGTCGAAGGTATTTCCTCTCCCATTATGTTCCTGCAGGAATTCCCAATAATTCTTCTGAAACCCATTTATCTGACAATTGCTCTATCAAGTTGTATTTGAAGCCTAATCACCTTCCTTAAAAAAAAAAAAAAAAACAAAACACACACACACACACAATACACAAGTTTACCTTTCCTTTTTTCCCCAAACACATATAGAACAAAACCCTGTCAAAAAATTAAAAGCCCATTTTCACAACTTTCTGGCCTTTAAAAATAACTGAAACACATCAATAGTTAAAGCAAGTTCTACAAACAGGACAAATAAAAGTGAACACCAATTAAACAGGATGCACAAAGCCTCTCTTCCTTCTCAGGACAGAGGTATTTACTCCAGCCCTACAGCTGATACTGATCATGTAGATGCTGAGGGCTCCAATCTTAAATCCTGTTTACACTAATGGATGTATTATTTGGATCTATAAGCTATGCCTATTGCACAAGAAGCCATACAAATTTACAAACATCAAGCTGAACAATGATAAGGAAAGGCTGGCATGACGCAGTGAACGTATGACTACCAACACCAAATAGCGGCTTAGCAAGATCTACTAAGCATAGTCTTTCTAACCACACCTAAAGGAAGAAGGCAACAGGGTCAACGGAGTCACACATTCTTCCGAGAAAGTCTGGAAAAAGCTTAACAAAGGCAAAGAAGGCCAGTTTTTATAAAAAGGCACTCACTATAAACCCTGGGTTGGAGACAGGAAAAAAAAAAAGGCAAAGAGGAGTATCTAGTCTACTCAGAGAGACAGTATCTATTAGTACTGTTCACAACTCCTAAACTTTAGAAGTCTTGAGGCTAAATAAAGCATTGGTGGAGGACTGTATTACTGCAACACTCGGAATTAGCAACTGGAAGAAACACTATGGATGAACACATGAAGGCACTAACCATGCCCAGACACTAAAGGATTACATGAGATAAGTCCTCCACCTACAGACAAGGTACCAAACTAAACAACTACGAGTTTTAATTCTATCAATTCCTTTTCAGAAATTTTTGTTTGCATTAAGTTACCCAGCAGCTCTGCTTCCTACAAACAAGTAACACGCGCACGCTGTACGGAACACACACTCCTCAAACACTGAATATTTTGTGACAAAAAAAAAACCAAACATGCACACAAAAACACACACAATTTCTTGGCTGAAGATGCTAAGCAAACCCAAAATCACTGCAGCAATACAGCCACGTCTTCAACGACACCCAACACATTTTCTAGCACTTGCTTAAACTTCCCAGATTGCTGTATAATCATTTTAGTTTGTTATACATCCCTTGCAGGCACTGGAAGCCCAGTGCTTGTGAGGAACTGCAAGTTCCTGTAAGAGCTAGAACTCAGAAGTAGGAATATGACAAACGACCCTTTGCTTTATAGTAGTCATGAGGACACAGCAGTCTGGCCTTTCAGGAGCTAGGAGGCTCCATGGATATTGATTCTCCCTTTGCAGCAGAAATGTTAGTACAGGTATTTCAAGACATATATTACTCCAGCTTTCAAAGATTACTCTCTTAAGCAGAATCATGGCATACTGTCAGGAGCTGCACTATAAAACTGACACTTGGTGAAGCTCTCTGCTTACATCTGGCTAGTAGATATCCTGTAAATTTTCAAAGTCTGAGGAACACTATCAAATGAGGAGAAATCCTTTGCTATTATAAAAAGTTAGTTTTGTTTACATGCCAACTTTTTATTGACAAGTATCAGCTGCTTAAGATGATTAAGATATCAACAGGTTGGGTTTTTTTGTAACTATAGGAAGGAAAAATATTTATCATGTCCAAAACATATCTCTACATTAGACAGTCACACCTAATGGAAAACAATTGCCCCACTGTTCTTTTACTACTAAAATTACTGTCTCTAGTAAAGCTTCATTAGACCTGCAGTCCAGCACAAAGGTAAATAAATAAAGACTAAATACTTGCAATAAAAAGTTTCAGATCTAGAATTGCATATTACCCTATTGTTCTGCAGCAGCCAGGAAAAAAAAAAACTGGAAAGTCCATCTTTCATATCCAGTTGTGGGAGGCTTTGGGTGCAGAAATGGCTCATTTTTGAACTATCTATATTTGAGGGGGAAGTACAAAAACAGGGTAGATGCTAGAAAGATATACCTAATACATAATCTCCAAGTTGCTGAAATAATGGTATCTCGGTTATAAAGCACAGATATAATACACAAATTGGGAAGCTGAGTATGAAGAAATTCTAGCCTGCTATAGTACAGATGGATGTCACAGATAGTAGAACTCCTACATGCTCCACTTCTGGTTTAATTACTATTGACATGGTTATTAAAACATCAAAAACGTTCAGTTGCTTAAGCTGTGCAGTAGGTTAAATGAAATTAAAGGTTTCTATTTCCATGGGATTCAAGCTGGCTTCAATTACAAGTCTGCTACCAATCAGTGTATCTCTGCAATTAGCCACACTTTAAACATCACTTCAGAAAGTCTTTCTGTAGACCCACACTGCTCCCACTGCACAAGGACACCAAGCCTCTACACAGAGTCAGGGGCTGCTGCACACATTAAGCTATCACCACTCTCAATCCACTATTTCCTCATGCACAAACCCACCGAGCTGGGACCCCATGGGCCTTCCAACACTTTAACAGGGCTACAGGAGAGATGGGGAGGGACTTCTCCTCAGGGAGTGTATCAACAGAACAAGGGGTAACAGCTTTAAGCTGAAAGAGGGTAGATTTAGATTAGATGTTAGGAACTTTTTTCCTGTGCAGGTGGTGAGGCAGTGGCCCAGGTTGCCCAGAGAAGCTGTGGATGTCCCATCCCTGAAGGGATTCAAAGCCAGGCTAGATGAGGCTTTGAGCAACCTGGGCTAGTAGGAGGTGTCCCTGCCCATGGCAGGAGCGTTGGAACTCCGTGATTTTGAATGTCTTTTCCAACCCAAACTATACTATGAGTCTGTAACTCCCATTTGAAGAGACAGATTATTTCTTTTCTCTTCTCCATACGTTCTGCTAAGCATGAGAGAAAACTATGACCTCTTCCTCTAAGACTATTCTTTGCACCACCCGGAACCCCACGGGTTCCGAGAAAGAGGAACTACTGTGGCAGGAGGAGGCCGGAGCTGCTCCGCATGAGCCAACGCGCCGCTGCTCGCATGAGGCCCACCCAGAAAAAGGAGGGCCGAGCAGGCGGAGAGGCGGGCGAGGAACAGCGCGGGGAGATGGATGACCCCCTCCGGCTCCAGGCCCAGCGGCAGGTGGAGCGGGCCGCCGCAGCTCCGGGGCTTTCGGCCTCGCCCACTGGCGAGTGCGGTACCGAGACAACCGCCCGGAGATGCGCCTGGGGTTCCCCCGTTTCTAACCATCGGTCCCGCAGCTGAGCTTCTCCACCTGTACCACGCCGCAGGCCTGGCCGCCTGCCCCTAACGCCGCACCTCACAGCTCCCCGGCTCCCCCTCCCCGGCAGCCTCCCGGAAACGCGCGACGGCGGCCGGCTCCTTCCGCGCCCCCCTCACGGACCGCGGCAGAGGATGGAGCGGCTCCGCCCGCGACCCTGGCCGCGCTGGCTCGCCCCGAGTTCTCCCCACAGCTCAGGCAGCCACTACCTGCTCTGGGCGGCGTCCCCCGCCGAGCCTCGCCACCCCAGTCCCCACGCCGGCCCCCTCCGCTCTGAGGGGCTTGGACAGCGGTCCTAAAAGAGCCGCTCCCGTTGGCCGCTGCGCACACGGTACCCGCCCGCCGATTGGCTCCTCGCTCCGCCGCTCGGAGGGACGAAGACGCCGGGGGTTGGCGGCTTCCAGGAGCCCCACCCAGTGCCGTGGCTCGGCGGGTGGGGCTGCCGGGCGCGTGCGGGGGCTCGGGGGAAAGGCGCGCAGAGGCGGGAGCGGTTGTGGTTGGCTCCGCCGCATAGTCTCCGCGCGCGGCCTCTCCGCGGTGCGTGGGGCGTTGCGCGCGCCCCCTCGGCCAGGGCCGCCGCTGCACTGCCGCCGGGCCGCGGCCCTGGCAGCCCCGCCGCTGTGGGGGCGGCGCGGGAGGCGCCAAACCGCCCGTGTGGCGGCCGTATCCCCGCGGCGCTGTGGAACTGCTCCCCCACCGTTCCCAGGCCGCTGCCGCGCCACCTGCGGCCCACCAGCAGCCGCGCAGATGGGCAGCCGGCCGGGGAGCTCCGTGGCAGCGCGGCGGCTCGTCGCTGTCCCCGCGCAGGCCATTAGCGGAGGAGCCCGCCCTGCCCGCCCGGGCCCCGCCACGCTCCCCGCCATCCCGGCACAAGGCGGGCCCATCGCGGTGTCCGCGCCTGTGGATGTGCGTGGCTGCTTTGTGCGTCTGACACCTGAGAGAGCCACCGGCTCATCCCCGCCGCAGTGATTCCACTTGTTTCTGTGACATTTCTAAAACTGAATACTGAGTTACTAAGTCACTTCCAGCTGAAAAGCCAATTGAGGCTCCAGAAAGCAGCCACAGCCTCCACAAAAGCGAGCGGAGCTGGTCAGGGAGTTGGAGAACGCCTGGGGCAGAGGTGGACCGTTCCCTCTAAGCCGACATTTCCACAGCAGCAACATCGGAGAAATTTTTAGCAGCTTGCACCTACAAGCCAAGTGCCTGAGGACCCCGTGCGGCATTCCATGTGCAATGTCACTGTTACCAGCATATTATCGATACACATTAGATCTATGCTGTAAAAAGCATTGCACCCCACTTGCCTCACCTTTTGTTACCAAATACTGCTGGGCCACAAAGCAACCTGCCATTATGCCATGCCCTGTCACCATGTGCATTGGTTACACAACTAAATATTGCACAGATGGACATGCATCAGATTAAAAAACAAAAAATCAAGCTTTCAAAAGTTAGGAAACACCTTATATAAGCTTGCACAACCCGTATCAATTCAGATTACACTGTATATAAAGCATTGTATGAGAATTGTAAACACAGCCTTTGCTTATGCAACTGCCTGTCACTTCTTCAGAATGGCTTCTGCCTAATCCGGGCCATGAGAATAGGAGCTGTGCTCACGTAATCTGCAGCAATTCAACAGCTGTATCCTTATTGTTACAGGTGTACTCTCATGATCTATCTACTCCATACTAGTTAAACCTAGTACCTAAGTACTTCTTGACAGAGTATTTAGAAGCATATAACTCTAAACTCTATTGTAACTGTTAGTGGACAGTTTTTTTAAGACGCTATTCCTCAGAAAATACCTGCTCATTGAAGCTGAAGTGTTATCATCTGCCATATAGGAAAAACAGCTCAGGCAGTGCGAAGATTTCAGACCAAATATCTCACATTCCTGCAAAGGTTTTACTACTTTGTTGTATGCTTTTATGGCACCAATGTTTCCTTTTCTGTTCTAGTGAAATCCTGACATAGGGTAGGCAGCCTTATGGATAGTGGGGATGAAGCCAGTCCATTTCAGATTCCCCAATATGGAAACGTCCATTGCAGCAGAGAGGTGCAGGTGCAGAATTGCAGTCAGTGCACATGAACTCTTCAGAAAATTAATTTTTAAAAAAGTATCTATTTGGTATATGCAAATTAAAGTTTGTCAGATTATTACAGAAGTTAAATTTGAGTGCATTCTTCAGAAGTCACTTTGCAAAATGTGTCTGTGACACCAAATGCAAGTAATGAGGAAGATACCAGTAATATTTCAGTGTGGGCACAGCAGTGTATTTTGTCCAGGCTTACTCTTCTAAACAGCTAAAAACAGATGGGGCTTTAAACCTTGACCATAATGAATAACATATCATCTGATGATTGTCATAGCTCATTAACAGTAAATTATAGTGCAATGACAGTGCATTAACTGATGCACTCAATATAAATTGTTAATAATTAAGCAATTTTGGTATTAGAATATCCCAATTTCTTGGCAGAATAGAGGAAAACCAGAAAAATACATATAAAAGTTATCAAGACGTATTCTGTAGGCTAAAAATACCTAATCACACACAACCTAGTGTGGTCTCTAACTATCTTGCAAAGCACAGTGTGAAAGTCACAGATTTTCTTCATTTTTGTGGGTTTTGTGACCTCCATACCTCTGATGAAAAGATCACCATACCCTCATCATACGGCAAATATGCGCATTACCACAAGCCAACTTAATGGCAACACAGCAGAGCACAGTTTCACAAAATTATTTCAGATGCCATCAGAAAATTAAAAAAAATACAGAGTATTCAGAGCACACTGCTGTTGGTTTGTGTTGATCGTTGGTGCAGTGTACAGTTCTGGTCAGTGAACTCAAAACATCAACATGTTGCCATGTACTCTTATCTGTCTGAATCAGTCTTATACCGCGCTAGGACAAAATGTCCTGATAAAGCAGAGTACCACAGTGACACAGTGTGAGTTCACAATGCTGCAAAACCTTTTTGGGATCTCAAGAGCCTCAGAAATTGTGGGGATACTGTGAGACATAATGATCTGCTTTTTTTCCAGATTACTCTTTCAAAGTCACAATTAATTTATCCTTCCTAAATTATTTATCGACAGGAAAACATCATAGTGACATAGTATCACGATGCATTTGCATTTTAGCTTATTAACATAGGGTTGCTTCTCAAAGAACCTAGCAAACTGGTTATTCAAGGTAGCATTGTAAATTTTGCATCACAGGAAAAACTGAGACAATATCAACACAAACATGTTCCAGTCTGTGAACACTGAATAAATTATATATTAAAAAAAAAACCCCAAACAACAAAGACTTGCATTAGCTAATATTAAAAGAATTTAAAACTCTGTTACCCAACACAAAGAGGTAGCGTGACACAACGTAATAGAAATCTATAGGTAAATAACTACAAGTGCCTACAAAGCCAAATCGTGGTTTGTTATCTGGGAGAATATGAAACAGATGCCTACATACTCAGAAAAAAAAAAAAAAAAAGAGATTGAGTTCATATCTTTAAATTGGTCCACATTTCTAATCAATACTAGCAAGTTATTTCATTCACAGAAATCTTCCAGAGATTACTTCATTGCATCTCTGCAATTTTAAACAAGGCCAATAATTGTAAGGACTTTGTGCCTTTTATTGATCAAGCCACAGAAATCTTTAATTTTGCATCTGCTGCCTGGACTAGGTTCAGCAGTCTCCCTGCTTTGGAAACTGAAAAAGGTGGCACTGGCAGAAGTGAGAGAGGACAAGTACGAAAATGAAAACATGAACTATCACTAAAAATGACAGCCATGCTACAGGAACACAGTGTTCATACAGGAACTTTGTTTTTCTGTGTGTAACTTCATGACTATAAACATCAGAAACAGAACTGGTTTTATGCAAATAGTTATGTATCTTTATTTCAGTCGACTGTGGACATATTATGAGAGTAGGGATTTTTGCATAAACTAAGGCATGTATTTACCACAAGCTAGCTACTTGTGAGGGCTATATGGATGGATGCTCACTTCTGTTAAATGCAACCCCTTTAATGAAAGGATTAGTGAACAAAAATTTTACTTTCTGTGCTGCTGAAAGAATGTGGACAGGCAGTTCCTGTTCAGCAAACTTACACTCTCGTAATATTTCATTTGTGCTCATAATGATAGGAGTTAACAGCCATGCCTATGGCTGTTACGTCTTTATAAAGGGTGTATTTATGACGTTACAAGCATTAACAGCTCTTATCCTTGAGCTACAGTGCATTCAAGTCACAGTAACATAGGCTGGAATTTGCAAACTTACTTCTGTACGTGATGCGGTACAGAAGATACAGTTCTACAGGAGCTCAAAACAGGGGCTTTGCATGAGCAGTAATTAATAAAGCTACAACTATTTGTTTTCTGATTTGAGGTACTATGGTTCAAAGATAAGGGTATGGTCAAAACTAGTTAAACCAGTTTAGGAAAAGTCCAGGAACTTATTTTCAGATGTGTATTAAAGTTAGAATAGATATCTTTGGATTCAAAACAGAGCAAATACCTCATGAGAGGAAATTTAGAATTCTACTCTCCAAAGGAGTAACACAGTTTTTGGTCAAGTGCTGCTTTTGTCTTTTACTAATGGCTTAACTGATTGAGCAGACTTATTTAACATTCTGGGTGTTTTTAAAATTTAATCCTGAATACATTTAACAGATATTAGGTATAGGTGTACAAACTGGATGGGTAATTAATATATTGTTTGCAGTTGAACACATTCTGCTGTCTTCTGTATGGTTTCCATGCTAATGTGCTAATTCTTTGTTTTCAGTAGCTACTGTTAGGTTTACAATGCATATTTAGTAAAGATTACTAAACCACTAAATTACAGAATGGAAGGTAATTCTGGACATCATTTAGTCTACCCCTCCTGCTCAAAGCAGGGCCACCCACAGCAGGTTCATCAGGTCTGCGTCCAGTTGGGTTTTAAGTGTCCAAGGACAAAGACTCTACACCCTCTCTGGGCCAGTGTGCCAGTGTTTGACTCCCTTAACAGTAAAAAAAAAAACAAAACAAAACACGTTTTTGNGAACCTGGCTCCATCTTCTTCACTCCCTCAACCAGGTACTTACACACACCAATATGATCCCTCTGAGCCTTCTCTTGTCCAGGCTGCACAGTCCCAGATCTCTCAGCTTGTCCTGGCACAAGGTGCTCCAGTCACTTGATCACCTTCATGGCCCTTTGCTGGACTCACTCCAGTATGTCCTGGTCTCTCTTGTAACGGGACCTCAGAAATGTCTTACAAGTGCTAAGTAGAGGGGAAAGATCAACACCTTCGACCTGCTGGCAATGCCCTTCCTGATGCAGTCCAGGAGGCTGTTGGCCTTTGCCATGAGGGCACATTGCTGTCTTATGGTCAACTGTTGTCCACCCAGATTCCCAGGGCCTTGTCTACAAAGCTGCTTTCCAGCTGGTTGGTCCCCAGTCTGTACTGGTGCATTGGGTTATTCCTCCCCAGTGCAGGGCATTTCCATTTGTTGAACTTTATAAGGTTCCTGTCAGCTGATTCTTATTTTTTTGCTGCATGTAATTTCTCCTTTTGCATTCTTGCCGCATCACTTAAAAGCAGCAGAAATACCTGTCATGAGATACCAAGCATGAATACTGGCTACCGTGCTGAGTCCTGTCAGCTGGATATTAGTGATATTTATGTTTGATATTTTCTCTCTTCTTTGTTATTGACATTTTCTGATGTATTTTGGCGTATCAATACATTTAATTGCATTTTAGCACACTGAGTATACTGATAAACCTGTGGGTGGTAGGAACAGTTGCTAGGAATAGCTGTTATGTGTGAGGAGTGCTGTAGGGTGAACAGATCCTTTAAGAGGAAGAACGGAGGCTTAGTTACAACTTGATCAGGTGAAGCTTAGGTCATCACACTATTTAAGATATGTGGCTGTCTGGATCATATGACTAAAATAAAACAGCTCAGTAAGGAACTAATCTTTTTACAGGATAGACTTGTTGAGAAGAACCAGATATTAAAGATGTGAAAGTTTTTGCTCAATTAGGAACAGCAGACTGGCTGAAAAGAGCTATAAGACAGGTAGCCTAGTGCAGAACATAGGCTTAAAGGGACCCTAATGGGCTCACGGTTCTGGTGCTCAGCTACCACAGGCACTGGGTCACAGAAGTCCCTTTGTAAAATGATTGTATTCCATTTTTAACACAGTTTCACTTTGCTTCTTCTAACCTTCTTTTAATTGTCCTTTAAATTGCAGCCTAAGTGCATTTACTAATATACGCCTTTGTTTCTCTGCCAGCACTTGCCTTTTTATCCAATAATCCATTCCCACAGAGATACATTTGTAGAGAGCAATCTTATCCCATTTCAGCTTTCATTGTATTGGGCTAGAGGAGCCATGTTCGATAACCTTTCACTTGTACGGAGAATCTCTTAATCATTTCAGGAGGCCATCTTTAGATCTATTTCTGATTCAATTAATAATTTTAGACAATATTTCAGATTAAGTTTCACTCAGATTTTACACAGCAAAAATATTTTCATACCTCTACCAAAATCAGATCTCTTGATGGCACCTTAGGCTTATTTTTGTTTTTTCTCATAACTACCTCACGCCAGCAGTTCATAAAAAGTGTGACTTTGATGAGTATTTCTTTGGTTTCCTCTTCTGTCATGTTAAATTGTTGAGGCAACAAAGTCACACTTTTTATTTTCTCCATGGCAAATTACAGCTTCAACAGATGAAGACAAGATCCCTGCAGAAAATACCAGGTTGTAACACATTAAAGTATGGATAAACGCAAATCCTGCCTTAGGAAACTACATCATGATGGAGCAAGTGTTAGGTTAAGTGATTCCTATTGCTATTGTGAAATGGTTACTCTGCCAGCATCTCTGGCCAGAGCCTGGAAACTATCCCTAAATGATACTGTGCAGATAGAGCAGCACAAAAAAAGAGTGTCAATCTGGTATGTGCTCATCTTCTGGCTCTTAGGCATGGTCCCAGTACCCATTCTGAGATTTTTTTTTTACTTTATTTCCACCTGCCTACGACTGACTGTAGGATCTCATGTGAGTCATTGAGTGATACGAGCTGGAAAATGATTAGAAATTCAAAATCAGAAAAATAGTGGCAACAGTAGGAGAGAGATCACATTCAGAAACTGTGGAACTTCCTGTAATGAACTTATTGATTTATATAGGGCCAGAAGACAGCAACAGCAAAAAAAATATAGTGAGGGACCATGAACACTAAGTGTAAGATTAGTATTTGCAGTTAACTCATCTGTGACGTATTCTTTAGACTGAATTTTACTTTATTCTATCATTTGTACGGCCCAGGGTCCATATATAGTTTAAGATGCTACTCTGATTCTAATATAATATTTGACACTGATTTAAAGCCCTCACCACAATGCCATATGCAGTTTCCTGATCATTTATTTATGACATATAAGTAGCACCGGAAGAGAGAAGTTGAATATCAAGGAGAGCAACACCCTGCCTTTGTTTCTTACACTCTGTTTACTTTATTGTCTGCTACTGGCCTTACTTAGGGTAACACTGAGAAAAGTAAATATTGGCTCAGTTTAGCCATTGTTATCTTCACTAATATCCACTGAGCAGATTTACAGCTGTTGAGCAACATAAGTTTATGATGCACCATTGCAAGATGCCACTGATGCTGAGACACCTTTGTTAAGATTATTTTCTTATCAAGCAATGAACTATGTGATTTCTAACACTGAAAAATACTTTGTTCAGATAAGTTACAGTCAATTGAGCCACATACTAGAGAACTGCTAATCTTCACCCTAACATTAGCCATATTAGACAATACAATTATATTCTTGGCAACACAGTAAATTTAAACTCCACCAAATGCACTGTTGTAACACTGCCATGAAATTATTTCTTTTTAAGACACTTGAATTTATAGTCCATGCTTTAAGTTTTAATTGCAGCTGTAATATTGCTACAATATGGCTGCAATCTCCAACAGGACTTGACTCTTAAAGCACAGTTATCAGGTCTTCAGATTCCTGAGGATATAGCCTTTTTTTGCAGAATTTTGACTGGGCAGAATTTAAGGATACTGAACATTTGTCAAGGGTTTCTGGTTGTCTGACCATTCAGTCCTAAGCACACAGCAAACACTGTAACAAACACACAGTAGTTACGGCACTTCCCAGAAGATTCAGATCTAATGTGCATGTACCATAGCAATAGTTTGCAAATGCACAACAAATTCAACAAACTCCATGTGTGTTGGATTTAGAGAAAATTACTTGTTTTCCCACAAAGAATATGTAGAGGTGGTCTACTGGAGCCTGAATGTGTCAGGCTCACTGTTTAAGCACTAAATAGATGGGTATATACTTCTACCCAGGCAGAGACAAAAGAGCCCCAACCTAAGAATATGAGTCTAAATGCAATGTCCTTACTCCATCATACTGACTCAGAAGTAATTCTGAGATGTCATTTTGGAGAAGTTTAAAGATCCAGTAATCTGGCAATTAAGGCACCCACATTGGTGTTGACAGACCTGATTTCAGTCCTCACTCTGCTTGATTAGTAACTTTAGTGTTTATTCTTTCTCCAGTGGTCCATGAGAGTGACCTTGGCAGCAGGCTGCTGTATACCCTGGGTGTCAGTCTTCTGGAATCTCTTACTTGCACTGTTTTGCTTTATATAATAAATTATTCAGAACAGGGATGTGGATGAGAGACATAATGTGGATTAGAAAATACATCCCTCCTCCCAAGTAAGATCCTCCTAAGGGTGAAAACTGATCTCACTCTCCTAAGGAGAGAAGCAGCTTTCTGTCATTTGGGGTGTAAATTACATTTATCTCTATTCTTGGCAGGACCAACTAGCAGGATTAGTCTTGAATGCAGTGCTTAGCGAGCCAGGACTTCCAGCAGGAGCTGAAGCAGTCAGACGCCTAAAAGGCAAACACCTTTTCAAACCTCATTCAGATTGATTGGGTGAACTTTGAGGCTCAAGAGTAGAAGAAATCAAACTGAGTATTTTTCTTCTATGAGACATTTTAATAGCTGCTCTTATTTAACAATGGGTCAGGATGGCCATACTCTGGATCTGACATTTGGGGTGCCATTGGAATTTAAATCTTTTTTTCTTTTTTTTGCTCTTGCTTAATGCAGGATAGGTTTTAGCCAAAACTATTATGGTATAAAATATTATTTTGTACTGTGATTTTGTTCTATTGAATCCTGGTTTCCCTGATATTATATTGACTGCATCTAGCTTAACTATTTCTGTTAGCTAAATGCCTTCACATTCCTTGGTATTTAATGGGAATGAAAACTGTAGCACTTGGTTCCATTAATTTTGCCTGAAGTGCAGCAATCCATTTGGTAGATAGAATTTGAAATAAATCAAGCCTCCATATTGTCTTAAAGAGGCTAACCTTTTCTTTCATTTCTTCCATTTCCTATTCTTACTTCCTCACTCCCTTATTTCCTCCTCGCCTGACTAGACTGGGTGCTACAGTCTCTTGGAATCTCTTAGAATCACAGAAAAACTTTAGTTGGAAGGGACCTCATGTGGTCCAGACCCCCACTCAAAGCAGAGCCAACTCCAAGGCTTGACTAACTTCAAAGATAAATTTGGCTGGAAACCCCCCTCCTTCTGTTACTTGAATTTGCACTGATCTCATCTCTATTGTTTCTATAAATACTTATGCATGATAAAGGAACTGAAGTTGTTCTGGAATTAACCTAGACACACTATAAGCATAGAGCTTGGGTGTCTCATTTTGTTCTTTGCTGTTGTGCGTAGGTGGTGAGTTCTGCTATGTGTCTGTGAACAAAGGATCATGTACAACCATAGCACTGTAGGGGTCTATAATTTCCAAACCCTAAATTACAACGCAGGTAAGTGCGCCTAGCAGTAATTTAGAACAAAATACACTACAGAGATCTTGAAATTAATCCGCAATCCAAGTATTACAAAACAAGAAAGCTCAGAACAAAGGTTACCTTGAAAAGAAAATCAAACTATGTCAGGATAGAGCAATGCAGCTCTGGCATTCAATGATGATACCACGCAGAAATTATGGGAGTGGCAGGTAAAGACATTTTAGGGTTTGTCATCTCCCGTTAAATTTCATGTAGTAGCATGAAATGCCTTTGCTTGTCTCTTACACCACTGACGGAAGGAAGATAAAGACGCAGACAGTTCTCCAAGCATAGCAACAGCACTGACCTGGTGGCTTTTTTACCAGGATCAGATGCTTGTCAGTGAGTTAGGAGAATAGTAGCCAGCTATGCTGAGAGCTACAGGCAGATCAGTATTTACTTCTTCCTCTTAGAAATGTCATTGAAAGGACCTGTGCCTCCAGTTGAAGACGCAGGCAACTTTGTGCTCTTCTTGCACTCCCTCTTAGAGGCCTTTTTCCATTCCAAGGCCCTGCCCAATCATCTCAGCTTGTCTGCTCGGGGCCTGACTGCACCCACCAGAGGCAGTGTGCAGACCCCTAAGCAAACTCCCCCCAGGCTAACAGAGACACATGTCCCAGAAGCAAGCAGAGTGGAGACATTTAGCTTTAGCTACAATATATTATAAACCACATGGCAGGCTGAAAAAGCCCTCTCTCTCATCATGCAGCTAATTAGTTTGAGTGCAGTGCCATGAGGATGCAATGATACTGATTCCAGTTCTGGGGTTAGCACAGCCGGCTGGGCTATCTGATATCTCAGTAGTCTGGAACAGACACACATATCCCTTCACAACTTTTTACTCAGTCAAAGGAGTACCTTTTATCTGAAAGTCTGAAAAAAACTGAACACGTTTGGCCACCATTAATTGTAAAAGCTGCAGCAGAAATTGTATTCCCAAAAGCCTGTGCTCTGGACAAAGTCACATATTATTTTCAATATGACAGAATCCAGAAAAAAATTAGATGAGAGGGTTAACTACTTAGTCATACTGGAACTAAGAAATGGAGCTAGGCTTTGCCCACTGATCAAACTAGCTGCCTGTTGGACATACAGGAGGCTTGGCTGTCTATGTGTAGATTGTCAGCCTGGGAATGCCTTTGGGCTCACAAATATGGACATGAGCCCTAGCTCTATCCCGATTCCACATCAGGGTGTGACTTGACTAGACATCATCGCTTCTATCATTTTCTCCCATGCCTTGGTTTACATTGGAATAAAATCAGGGGCTGTGCATTAGAAAGAGGCTGCAGCACTTGTTAACTTCTCTGTCTACACAATCAGGGGACAGGGACTCCGAGGTCCACCACAGTGCACATCTTCAATATAGACCTCTGAAGCAGTCTCCATGACTTTTCCCTCACATTTCTTTTGAAGTTTTTCTTCCTACAGGGAAGACCCTTTCTAGAATTTTTTACTAGTTTCCAGTTTTCCAGAATAGTTATGAAGCCTATTTCCAGTCTTCATGCACCCAAAAGCTGTACAAAGATGTAAATGGCAAATCTGCTTTTATTCTTCTTCCCTTGTTTATATGTAAGGGATCATCTTTTCACTATGAAATAACTTATTTTTAGCCCTACTCTAACACAAAAGACTTTAATTTTCTGTTACATGGCTTCAGCTTTTCCAGGCGGAGAAATGGTTGGATTTTTTTGTTTCCTCATTTTGGCTTTCGCATGTCATATGCAACATATGGTTTCACCCATCTTCTCTTTCATCCACGTCTTTAATCTTCTTTTGGGGCACCTCGCAGTTACTCTTTGTCCCAGCCATCTCAGTATTTCTTCATGAGTGTTCTTTGTTTCCCTCCAGTCAAAGGTGCTACTGCTTGTTGGTTTTATGTTACCTTTTGGCAGGCTAATCGTGCTTGTAATTTATGCCTGGGGCAACATGTCAGTTCATCAAATGGATTTGGTTTTAGGGTTCTGCAAGGATTTATCCTACAGCAGAGACAAATCCTATTGCTTGTCCTAGCTGCACTAACCCTTTTTATCAGTTTCTGGTGCATTAATGGCTAGCTTTTTATACTTATTCTCAGTGTAGTCAAGGCTAACATATTTGATGTGTTCAGCCTTACCCTTTAGTAGAGGGTCAGCCTCACTTTGAAAAATTTAGCAGATTACCCAAATTACCAACTGTTACGTCTTCATTTACTCAAGTTTCTGGAGGAATCTTGCCATACACATTAGCATCCTCTGTCCTTTCCTGAGCGGCTATCTTCAGTTTCTCTGGGATGTTATGTTAGTTAGGAGTTGTGTCTTTCTGTCTGAATTTCATAGTTTCTTACATACTTTCTTTTAATAAATGCTGCAGGCTGATTATTCCAGACCTACTCCTCTAGTTCTTCAGACACATTTACCATACCTGGAGCTTACTCCAGAATACTTTATTAATAGTTTATAAAGCCATTTAATTTGCAGCTCCTGAACCCTTTTGGATTGTGGTTTCCTTGTGACAGGCAATATGGTGCTTCTGTGAATCAAAGTCTGTCTTTTTTATTCCCAAATTGGGCTATTTCTACTGCTTAGACAGTGGTGGATGACTTGTTCTCAGATTCAATTTAAAGTTATATAATTGCAGCTGAATGCTGAAGAGTTCATCTTTCGAGTAATAAAATAGTCATTTTTTTCCCACTGACATTTTAAAACACATTAAAGAAGCATTTATACTGATTTTCCCATTTGTTAAAGCTTGTGTTTAGAAAACTCACATTTGGATCATTTTTAATCTGATGGCTTCTTTTAAAACTTTCACGGTGATGGCTCACCGGTGTGAAATGAACATGACAACAGAAAGTGCTGTTTAGAAAATGATTGTGATAATGGTAACTTGATTTGAAAATATGAGTATTGTTGAAATACTTCAGGTGGCTGTTCATTTTAAATAAAGCACTCCTCCCCTGAAATAGAGGATATTGTTCTTTGAGCATGACAGATCTCTCAGAAAGCTGTTACTTGCCACACTTATAGTAAATATTAAAGACATAATTTTGGGTGAAATCAGTAAGTGTTTATAGAAATACCTCATAAAATGCAGAAAAACATTCATCACTGCTGAATGGAGTTCTCTAGAAGAAAAACATATTTCTAGTAATTTTTATGAAAAAATGGCACAATAAAACATTTAGCCTAATTTTCTTGTAAAATCCACAGAGCTTTTCATTAAGGAAAGTTAGAAAAATGTCACCGGTCAGTATATATATTTTCTTGTTTATGGCTGTGTGATGGAATTGGTATAGTCCACACTGATGGAAGTATAAAGAAGTTAAAGCTCATTCTGGTGAAAGGAAGAAAACTCTTCCTCTCACAAAGAAATTCTCAGTGTTGCCAGGTACAAAAGGAAGGCATACGCATGCAACTTTGGCACTGAGTGCCCTGGGGAGGTCAATTGATTACAAGAAGGTCTAAGCAGTAAAAGAGCTTAGCAAGTTGCTGGAACTTGTTATTTTCTTAGGTATTCAAGTTGTTGCATGAGCATTTTAATAGTATGACTTTCCGTCTAAGGACTCTTCTGTTGAGGTGGTGCAGCATCTGAGTTGGTTCTATGCTGTGTGTCCAAAACTACCCTGTGTGTCCTCTCACACAAGCTGTGTATTCTTCTCTTGTTGACCTCAGTCTGAAAGGTGACTCTTTTTGAAAACATTTGCTTTCTCCCAGCAAACAGTGAGAGTGCTGGGCAGGTTTTTGTCCAGAGAGCAGAAAAGTAGCTGGAATGTCAGTTTTCTTAAATTCATTTTGCTCTGTCCAATTTATTATTGATTAAAAGCTGTATACCTGATAGAGCCATCCACATAACGGACTACTGCAATTCATATTCATGAATGTGCTAGTCACAAGTACAGCAAAGTGTATGTTGTGGATTGTTGCTGATGACAAAGCTCAAACCGACAATAATTGATGCTCTGTACTACGTACTGATCATAGGAAAATAGAACCCAATGAAATGGCTACCTGAATATCTGTAAGGGTCACACGAAATACTGAGTCCTAACGTTATCATTCTCAAGGAAATTACAAACATCATTCTTAGAAGGGAGAAAATAAATGTCTTTCCATTCACAAAGATGACTCAGAAAATAAGCATGTTATAGAGCATGTTCATACAACTATTAACATGGTTTATAAGTCTCAGCTCCTTCTTTCCCATTGACTTCAACTGCCTAACAGCAGTTAACTGCAAGAAACTGCCACTGACAACATGAACCATGCTGCCTTTACCTAGATAAATGTATATGTTTTGCACATTTTGATACCATAAGGCAAGAAGCTAGAGGAGCAACTCTAGCATGAAGTTTACACATTAATGTGTTATGTTTGTATGTGGGCAGCAAGATGCAAGTAGTCTGTGTTTACTGTACTTTAAAGCTTTAAGTCATTGATTTGCCTCTGTCCATCTAGCTTATATGTATGAGCTTTATACTTGCTTCACACCTTTCCCAGCTAGGGAAATGCATTACAGCTACTGTATGATGGGCTCTGACCAACCAGTTTTGATGGTGAGTGCAAGTGCAGCTGTGGACAGTCAGTCTTCTAGTGTCATTTCACTTTTCACCTCTACTTCCCCTGTTCCTACTTGCCCCCTCTGCCCACAGTTTACTTGCTAGGATAGAAATACATAACTGACATTTAACCCTTTCACTCCATGATGTCTGTGTGATTCTCTGCTGTAGCTGGGATGACAGAGAAGACAGAGAGGACACGAGGACAGAGAGAACAGTGGGGTTAATAAAACAGGAACCACCGTTAAAGAAGCCATAATGTTGGACAAACTCCAGCCTGCAACACAAGAACAGCTATGCCAGTGGATACCCTGGGATAATATTCTGAGGAGCAGTTTAGAGGCAAATCTGGGAAGCAGCATGGTGAGGGAGTGGCTTCAGCATTTCAGTCATGTAAGAGGTATCTGCCATCTTAGTTTTTCTTGTAGAGACAACTATGAAAGCATTTCTGAAAGATGATGAATAAAATTACTGTTATGGAGGAGGGTACTGCAATATATGGATGTCATGCTAAAGACATTACTGTTACAAATAATCTAATCTGTACCCCTTACTCTTAATAAAATTTTCTAAAAAAATTATTCTTGGTTAATTAAATTTGTTATTCTACAGATAAAATCATGAGAGGTGGAAATACTTCAGTAGAGTTGTACCTTCCATTTGATTTTTCTTTTCAAACAAAGAATTCAGATTAATAGCTCCTCTGACATCAAAGTCACTACTGGAGGAAATATTAATATTGGAGCATGGACTTTCAGAATTCTATGTGCACTGATTTCCTGATGTATTTGAGTCCTGAAAGATGAAAAAGATTTGTATATGTTGAGTTAAGGAGGTGTCTGTCATGCTTGTAAGAAGCATACACTTCTTAATGCACCAGTAACTTTGTTTGGGTCTTCGCTGGGAATGCTTTTACAATTTTACTATTTTTAAATTATTTAAGTATTCTAAATTATTGCAGGCAGAAAAACTTAGAGCAAAATGGATGTTATAAAAGTGGCTAACAGAGCAGATCCTAGAGAACAGAAGCTAAGTTATTCTTAATATCAGGTCTTATAGGAAAAAAATACAATACTAGAACCACAGTGAACAAATATTCTTGGGCGTTCTCTCTGTATAGCTTTAATCACTAACAGTGTCACATTAAGGCTAGAAAAGCAGCTGTTGAGTCATTCCTGTCATGAAACAATGCTTCATACAGTATTTTCTAGAATCTCTCATGTTGCAATCTCCAAGTTTCTGCTTTCCTTTCTTTGCTGACTGGGGTTAGCCCAAACTAGAGGCTCAGCTGCTTTTGTTCAATGCATTTAGATGTTAAAGGTAGAGGGCATACTAAATGCTAGCTTTGGATAGTTTACAGCTCTGATCTCATGCTATCTGAAAACAGACTCTTTACATGTGGGAACACTGACTCCTCTGAAAAAGAATTTGGCATCCTGATCTTCATCATGAACAATTGGGTCTTCCACTTTACCTAGAACTGGAATAGCTTGTACGAACAGAGACTAAAATTTTCTAAAAGGAAGGGAAGGGGTAAAGAATAAGATGTTACAAAAGGGCTTACCCTAACGGGAGCCTAGAATGAAAGGAACAAGATGGACCCTGCATAGTTGTCACTACAGAGGGGAGAGGACAGAAAAAAGTTTAGGATGGATACTAAGTTACTACAAAAAGTAGGCAAAGCTACTCATTCCCTAAGAGTAAACCTAAATTTGAGGCTTATCAGCAAGACAGTGCTGGCTTCCAAAATCTTCCTTTGTTTCATTTTTAACTAAAATGTTCCTGTGTGTTACAGCTGCATGTGGCAGAATAAATAGGAAGAGAATGGTGGGACCAAGAGAGCCTCTTCCTGATGAATGCCACCTCAGTTACAGCTCTCTCTGGGAAGGAACATGAAAAAGTAAGATGAGTTGCTTGTTGAAAATAGAAAAGAAACCAAAAGAATTCACAACATTTATAAATTATGTAGAAACTTCTGCTCAAAGACATGGGACATTGTCAGAAATTTCTGAGAGACATGAATCACCTCTACCTTCTGCCATAATATTTGGAACAATGTGAAGGAGAATGCTGAGCAGAAATATGCAAGCACAGATCCACACAAACCACATGGACAACCGTGGAATTTGTCCTTAGAAGAACATATTGAGCTTCATTGCTAAAATGCCAAAATTATGACCTGAGTCTGTACTAGTTTGAGACACTCAAAAGACTGCACTTACACAGCCAGTAGCGGTGGTAGTGGTGAGGGAGCAATTCCAGCACCAGAGCAGTTGTAGACACAAAGAGAGTGAAATGTGGACATGTTGCACAGCTGTGTAAATTGGTATTGCTGTAGCACTATGACTCCTGCTTCCCCAGGAAAAATACGGCTTCTCACCCGGAAGGCCCTTGGCTGTGCTCTTACACTATGCTTATTCTCTGCTACAAAGCACAGCCTAGCCATACACTCTCCCTAGAAAGACATCAAGGAAGGACACTTTAGCAGCATGGAAATCAATAGCTGTGGTCTCCATTTAAAAGAGCAAGTGTTAAGTCACGTACACACACACTCTAAGCAGAATTTTCAAGACTTTGAGCAAAACAAGTAATCCCTTTGCCTTTGTTTTCCCATTTGTAATGCTGGAATGTTACCTGTTTGGAACTGATATTATTTAACCATGAAGGTATTATTTAACTAATGCTCATAACATGGTTTAAAGTTTTATAGAATTTGTACCTTTATATATTAGAGTATTACATGGTTTCAGTGCTGATTTTCCTAGAATTAAAATCACTTCCTTATACCATCTGGGCAATATCAGTTATCTGAAACTAACATATGGTACACTCGTATACATTCTAGCAAGTTTTCTCCTTGCTCTTTTGAGAGGCTTTATGTTGATTTTGAGAGAATTATGAAAGCGGTAATGAAGAAGCTAATGGAACTCCTTAATCTTAACGTGAGAGCACCATCTAGAGGCAAATAACGTGCCCCGCACCAGGCCAAGTGCACCCCAGATTGCATTAAAATTACAAATTACATTTGATTATGCTTTGAGAAAATATTAAATCTCTCTGTATTAAGGTGTACTGAGTACTCCACCATTAGCATCCACCTGAGTGCATTTAGACATCCTTTCACATGCAGTAGAAACCATTTGTTTCCATTTTGATAATTTGTGAGGTTCTGCTTTATATAGTTAATATCTGATAGAGGATTATTGGAGTTGCTAAGTATTACATGGCTTGATGGCTCTTTTGCATAGGCAAACCAGTTGTAATCCCGCTGAAGTTGCACAGTAACTTGGTTTAAACTGCAATGAATTAGAAATAAAGCAAGCCCCTTGTGTCTAGAACTTCATATTTAGAAAGACTGGACATGTTTATGACTCCTTAGAGGATCTGGATTTTTCCCTGTGAGACATCTCAGGTAATTTGCACTTTGTGAAAAGAAACTCAAGATGCTACAGTATGTGTAAGTGAGTGGAAAATTGAGCCTACATACTTCTGGTTTATGTGATAGAAAACGAGCCTGCTGCCTTAACAACTGTCAG
>VZTO01025148.1:25181-46427 GCA_013400615.1 Syrrhaptes paradoxus | reverse complement strand
ATTCTGTGATTCTGTGTGCTGAACTTGGTTAGTGCTTCCCACAATACTTTGTAAGTATCTCAATGATTTAAAGTATGAATACACTGCATCCTTGGCTGTTCAGCAGAGGAATTGTGACATCTTCAAAAGAAAACAAGCAGCAGGTATTACTCATAGCCTTCCAAGACACAGGGAAAACCTTTAGGGAAACTGATTCCTCTAGGTTGAGTGCAGAGGCACATTGACATCATTGGGAACCTTCAGGAGAAAGTGACTCTCACCTACACCTCTAAAGCAGCCCAGAAACCAGTAGGATCCTTATGGCATGGGACCTTTCCATATTATCTGATTGATATCATTGGACCCAGGAAGATCATCTACATGAATTTGATCTGAGCACCCCTGTCATCTGATGATTTGAGGTGAAGGTCAAGAATAGATACAAGTCCAATAAAGCTGGTATACAATTCAGTGTCACCTGCCATGAAAAGCCACAGACTACCTTCCAAGAGTCAGGACACCAGCAGCTTTTTGACAGAAACTTTAAAACAAGAACTCCTAGAGTTGGAAACAGTATCCTGGAGAAGTATCCCTACTTGTTTGTGTTTTTCCTGTAATCTTCAACAAATGCCTAGTGTTGGGCAGTGTTGAAAACAGGACATTGGGCTAACAGGACCACTGGTTTAAGTATTGCATTTTTATTTTTATGACTGCTACAGCTGCCTCATTGGTTCCTGTTGGCATTTCTACAGTCAGATAGCAATGTCCTTTTCACATTGAAGGGAATGAACACTGCACCGCACTGAGGTGGGTCTAAAAGCATGAGAACCACACTTGGTCTATGAGAGGAGAGGAAGTTCATGAAGTCTGTGGAAAAAATGTATTTGGGTCCAGAAAGCAAGTAGCTGAGCTATCACTGTATTGACGCAATAAGTGAAATGAAATATTTAATCACAATTTTACAGTAAGATGTCTACACATTTAATGAAGGTACATTAAATCTACAGCAAATAGTAGGTGTTAGCAGGCCATTTAATCTTAGCTTCTTGTGGAACTATTTTCTTATACAGAATGTAATGAGGAGCAAAAGGGCAAAGAGATAATTACTGCTAGACAGACAAAAGATTTCTGTGATGCAATGCTTCATCAGTTGAAAGTTGGTTTTCAACATATTTTCAGTCCTGTTTAACATAATTTTACAGTTACATTTTGCAACATGTAGCCCTGGATGATGTTCTTGATATGTAAAAAATGCAGTGATTTTTAAAAGCAGAAAAGTAAATAGAGATATTTGATGCCAACCACAGACTCAAAGGCTTCAGAAGCTGAGAATTATGGTTGCTTACGTTCTTGCCTAAGGTAAAGAGAGTTTTTGGAGGTCACAGGATAGATTTGAATGAAAATACAGAAATCCTGATAATTTGAAATATTTCTTCCCGAATAATATTACTTAAGAAAATTCAAAATAACTTAAGCCTCCCCTCTCACTTACCTTCAATTTAGCATTGTCAAGGGTGCTTCTTGGGTCAATTCTTCATTACTGTGGTCTCTGCACTCTGTGAATACTTGTTTTAGTGGCTTTTCTCTGACTAGTGTATATACCTGTATACACTGAGTGTTTGGGATCTAGTTAACCAATTGTGGGAGTTCTGCTTTTTTCCTGATTGGGACTAACAGCCATATGTATACTATTTTTATGGCAAGAATATAAACTTCGTTGGGAATCTCCTTAAAAGGGTCACTTCAGAATTGTCATCACCATTTGCCTGAAACATAATAATTTATAGTTTATTGAAACTTCTAGAAACAAAGTTTGAGAAAAATTGATAGTGAACTAAATATTGTCAAAATAGTTAAAGGCAAGATTTGTTCTTATCAAAGTTTTCATTAAGTCTTTGTATGTCCTGAATATCCAGGGTTTTGTACTTATATAGACAAGCAAGCAATTTGGATAGGAATTGTCAAGGTTTGAATATTGCCTTTTAGCATTACTTGGTTTGATCAGTAAGGCCATCTGCAGTTTTCAACTATGAAAACACTCAGCAAAGAGTCACATGTATAACAGACATTTCAATTCAGTAAACCAGTTATATGCCATTATAGAATTCCATGCAAATACACCAAGAACTATCTTTGCTTATGAGGGGGAACATTATAATCTTCTATTCTGAAGCATGGAATGAACTTCAGAGAGTCTGAGGGCATACCCCCCCCCCAGGATGGTGGCAGAAACTTACCTGCAACAGTGATTAAGGGTTTCAGTTTCTGCTGCAGATTTCTCCTTTAAGTACATCAGTCATCAAGACACCTGGCTGCAAAGTCTTGTGCAGGGTCAGTATATTTGCCTGGAAGCTTCCAAAAGCAAAGCCAGATAGAAAAAGGAAATTCAAAACTCTTTGACTATTATTATTACATCTTATACCTGTTGAGTACTCAGCAAGAAAGACATCTTTTGAACAGTTAATCTATTTATTTTACATTTTATTTGGTGCAATAGTTACAGATGACTAATTTTATGAGGAAACACATTTCTGTCTGTGAACCTAGAAATCTTTGCCAAAACATTTGGATTCACCTTATCCATTATTGCAACAAATAGAGAGATAGGTATTTTGTATGTTGTTGTTGAAGGGCCCTTGTTTATATTAAAGTGGAGATGTGTACTATTCTTTAAGAGGTTTGAAAGAAATTATACAGCCGTAGGGAATGCCTTTCTAACTTCATAAGCAACAGGGGACCACTCAGCACGCCATTTGTTACAAACTCTGCAACCTTCGTACAATACATTTAAACAACTACTTGCAAACATATGCCAATGCAATATTATCTTAATTGGTGCTGAATATACCTCAACCTATTTTGTTACTTCAGTTTTTAATTTAAAAAAAAGTGAGGAAAAGCAACAACAGGAGTATATTCGTGAAAACCAGGAGTTTAAAACCTTCTACTGCTACTGATAAATTTTCTTTCCAACAGGAAATTGGGAATTTATTAGAAATCAGGTGAGCATTATAGCACTTTTTCTCTAGAGAGGTTTATGAAGACCCGAGAAGTGAGTAGATGAAACATGAACATTGGGGACCCAGCTTTTTTCAAGAAGGTCTTTGAACTCAGTGACAACAAGAAAAATGGAATAGAATTAGATAATATTTCATTTCTACTCTACAGAGGGTTTTTTTAAAACCTTAATGAATTCATAGGATCTGATGATTTCAAAAAAGAGGTGTCAGAGGAACTGAACAACTGTCTCCCCTGAACCTTTTGCTCTTTTGCACCTAAAGGAGAGTCCTCAGGGAGCTTTTTGATGCCTACATACATATGGACATACAGTCGCACTCAGTCTGTTTGTTCAGAGGCAATCTTCTAAGCTGTAGGAATGACTATGGAGCAACTATCTCACCTAATGATATGTAACATTGTTTTTGCTGCTCTTGAACTCACATATTTGGCTATTCAATGTTTATTCTGAGAAATAAAATTATTTTATTTGCCATGAAAATGTATTCACTGACTACATTTTTCATTCCAAAGCCTTGATCTTTTAATAAATACATGAAACATCATAAAAATATTAATATATCCATACTACCTACTATAGAGTACAATATCTATTAATCACTATAAAAACAAATTGCTCTATAATTTGCTTTTTAAATGGGAGAACATGTATTTATTTAGTCTTCTTCAGAGCTATGCAGACTCTCAAGGCTTCACAGATAAGTAATAATAAACAATTCTTGCAAAGACTGACAACAATATAAAACAAATGAAGAAGCAATCACCACGGAACTTCTTTGTTCTGAAAGACACTTAGGAAAATCTAAGTGTGTGTCCTTGAGCAACAAAATTCTTTTTAACAAGATGATCTCTGTCAGTTAGTTCAGATATAATCTGGGGGTAATTCTGTTTTCTTCTGCAAATCCTGAAATAGAGATCATTCTCTCACAAGGCTGCTGCTTGATAGTTTACTTATCTGGAGAAATACGAAGTAGATTTTGCATTTATTGCATAATTGGAATGGAATTTCTAGAATCTGGCAAGAGGTGGCTAAAAAGTGTGGGTAAAGCTCTTCATGATGTTGGCAAGTTTTTCCTCTTTTGTATTTTTATTTTCATGTTCTTGTATCTACCTGAAGTTTCGCATTTTGTACTGAGTTATTAACCTTCTAGTGCATGAACCATCTTTTTTGTTATAAACTTGTATAACTGGCTCTAAGTGCACCACTTTGGTACCTAGGCATTACTGAAGTAGAAAATCGAGGTCCATTCAGCCATAAAATGGAAGGTCTGTTTACTCAGTGTGGTTACAGCATGCCAACTTATGTAATCACTGACACACAAACAGACTGTGTGACTGATATTTATTTTGCTACATCTTTGATTTCCTGGCCAGAATGATCTGTTACCCATTTACAGATGCAGACAACCTCCAACAAGATTCCTGAGCATCTTGATCTAAGAAAAAAAAAGTCCTGAGCACAGTCCCATCTCTGGATTCATAATGTGAATCTCTAAGTCCTTTGTCACTGAGCCTTTCTGCAGTATAAAATAACAGTAAGCAGTTAAAATAGGTTAATCATACTTGTTTAGGGTCTCAAAGTAGGAACAAGTTCAACCTCTTCAGCAAAGAAGTAACATCAATCAAAGCTGATAATTTTGAGAAGCCAACCTTTTATTTTGTGGTATGTCTCACGAACACTAATGAACTGCTTTGTTCTTTTCTTGGGAACCTTGGGGGCTCAGAGTGGCTCAGTCTGTGGGTCAACCTTCTCCATCACTTGGCTCTGTACAAAATGCAAACCTATATGATTTCCTTCAAGTTGTACTGCAAGAGGAAATCCTCCCTACTTGTTGTACAATAATTCATTGGTTAAAGCATTGACTGTGCTTCCTCTGTCTCAGGAAATTCAAGCTTATATCTTCCACTTCTGGAAAAAACCCACCACTATAACAGTAGGCTATAACAATAAAGAATAAAGGAATTCTCAGCATCTTCTGTTGAAAATGTTCCTGCCTGCTTATAGACAAGAAAAGAAACAAATACAAGTGCAAAAAATGGAACTGAACTGTGAAAACAAACCTGTATATGAACAAAATTCCACTGTAATAGCTAAGGAAAACTTGGTGTTAGCCTACACCACAGCAGCCACTTATGTATTTTCTATCGAACAGTCATTAAAAGAAACATAAAAGTTGTCCTTAGAATTGATTTTGGCTTCCTCTTTCCAAGGAGAATGTATTAACATCTAGACTGTAGGGAAGACAAGCATCCTTTTTTAAATTATTCCGGCTTGTTATCAAGTCTCTTATCAAGATTTTATCTCTATTACTCCTTGCTTTGTTATTTTGCCATTAATCTACAAAACTGTAATTAACACAGTAATTATATTTCTTTTCTATTTACATGGAAAAAAATGAGAGAAGCAACAGCGCTAGATGAAGTAAACTTATTGTGAGGTGACAAGACCATACAGTTGGCTAAAGTTCCTGAGACAGATCCATACTAAACGTATTTTTGAGCAGTAGGAGGTAGCACAAGAGTTGCCACTGTTCTTAGCATCAGTTATTTGCACGTGTAAGCCTTCACTTTGGTTCATCAATAGTAATACCACACATATCCTGCAGTAATAGTACAATGTTTGCAAGCTTAAACAAACAGATTCACGCTCTCTGACCCAATTCTTCCTTCCACTCGCTGGTTCCCAAGCCTAAATAAACAGATGAATGCTCTCTTCCAAGTTAATATTAATAATGACCCTGTCCAGGCAAGGAAAGAAGCAGTCTTCCCCGCGGTCACCGATGTTTGCTTATGCTGAGTATTGCTGAGGGCTGGGTTTTGATTTCTACGGCCACTTGTTGCTGCTGGGTTGCTCTGGCCTCACCAGATGAATCCAGCTGCCCTGAGCTCCAAACTCTCCANAAAAGGTGCTGTTTTCAGCAGAAGGCCTCCTTCTTGCTCTTTTCCTATTTTTACCCACTGCAAGATGCCATTCAGCCTTCTGAATTTTTGCATTAGCAATTAGGGAGAGGCTTGTAACTGGGAAAATGGACTAACTACATGAACGTTTTGTAGTTTATCCAATTTTTATGGTATAATGTAGTTTTAAGAGATCTGGAGTAACAAGATATGACCATCTTATAGCCATGTCTTTATTCATTTTTAAAAGTCTATTGGATTGTTGTGTTGTATTATGTTTAGATCTATCCACAGTTGTACTATTGACTTTGACAGTAATGTGATCTGGACATTTCCATGGCTAGCCTCAAAGTGCACTATCATTACAGTCTGGATGTGCTTGCATATGCACTCCTTTCGATTAAGTGGTATGATTATTTTTTCCTTCTTTCTTTCTAGGATGCTTGTGTTTAGCCTCCAACTTGCATGCCAGGACCCTCCCCATGCATTCAGTGAAAGGCTTTTTTTTCCACTTTCACATATATTTGTGAATTTTGCCATTATGAGTTCAATAATGAGAAGAAACACAATTAAATATTGCATTAAAATTTGCCATCTCCCCTATAATTTCCAGAAGCTTCTGTTTTGAGTGGAGCTTCCTGCATACACATCTGAAAAGAAGGTTCTCTTAAAGCATGAAAATATGAAATAATTAAATTAATTTTGTGGGACAGATTCAGACATTGTTCACCACAGATTTAATACAGAGAATTTCACCCTACAGAACTCAGGGGGAAAAGACATGTCCTAAGAAGCTGGTTAATTCTCCCCTGTAACTTTGGATTCAAAATGGACATTTCAGCCTTGGTCTCCCACGTCCGAGCACTAAGCCTGAGTCATTCTACTGATGTCTTTCAGCCCTGGCCTCTTCAAGTTGCTGTGGTGGTTGTTGCTCACTTCCTGAGGTGCCCAGAAGCCTTTGATATCCTCAAGGTCATGTGCTTGTTTTGGAGCTCCAGGTTCAGTGGCTTCATTGACTGTCTGAGTCATAATACAAACTAGGTCATCTATACCCAGCTGAATGTCCTAATCATTGGACCAATGAATCACCTTTTCTAATTTTCTGGCCCAGTGTCTCTGTTCAATAATTTAGAGAATTGCTGACTTTTTCTGCCACAGATGAATACAGCTGACGATCAGAGCATTTAGCTGTAATGAGGGAAACTCGGGCTGAAGACCTTTTGCTCAGTTCAGACCTGTTCTTACTCACCTGCTCTTGTATGCTGTGGGATACCCTCTCCAGTTTTGTTCCTGCAGATATTTCTGTATTCCTCACCCTCAAGTTTCAAGCTTACGTCTATATAAAAATATTACTAGTTTTAAGGAATATTTTATGAGGTGGCAAGACTATTTTCTCCACTTCCATCATCAACCTTTGATGAGCAGCACCTTGGCTTCCTGTTAAGGGTGCTAATTTCATTATTTGTATTACATTTTCTGTTTTACAACTTGTCTTCTTAATGTATAAAATGGAAGAACTGTTTAGGTGCTCAAGAAATATTCTTTCCCCACATAGTACTGTTTGAGTTCCTGCTTCATATGATGCCTATATTACACTGAAATGATAAAAATAATTAATTATTTTAAAGTGTTTTAAAATAACTTTCCTTAAGTGGAAGCATTTTGACATGTAGTACATTGCAAAAAGTTATTATGCTAATGCTGCTATTCTCAAGAATGTAAAACTCTCAGTAAGGCTCTCAAAATCATGAAATGTTCAAAACTATTATCTTTTGGTTCCCTTTGCTCAATTTCTTAATATTCTAAATCAGTCCGGGGCACTCGGGTTACATTTTCAAGCCTTTCTATAACCTCCCTACGAGTGTAGGAATCCATGCTTATTAAAAGAAGTTAACCCAGACTCATGACTTGACATAAGCCCAGAAATCTAGACAGAATTCTGATTAAAATTTGCAAGGCGTGCAGTAAAACATCAGATCAGAAGCTTAACTCTCTGTTACCAAGGCTCAGTAAATTGCTGCTGCAAAGTAGTTCTACTGAGGGGTTGCTGTTATTTTATTTTGGATTATGGGTTGGCTTAACATTGCCCTCCATTCATGGTATTTTGCAAATAAATCTCATGTGGTACTGTGGTACTCTCAGAGTATAAGCCTAGTTATTCCCTGAAAGTATCCACCCTAACATTACTGCAGTGTATTTTTTTAATGTTTGCTTTAATTCCAGAAACACTCAAAGGCTAGACAGGTTCTCAGCACAGAACGACAGACTAAAACTGCTTCCAAAAAAGAAGTCTCATCCTGGAGATTTTTCCTTATATCCACCAATGTATCTGAAATGGTGCTGAACTGGGCATGATCAGGAGTGCTGTTTATGGCAAGCTATGGGCCACGTACATTTTAACGTGAGAATATGATTCAGGAAATCTTGGAATATCTACTTGTAACAGGCATTTCAGTTAAAGCTTCCATGTGTACCCTGACCACAGACAAGGCAACTGATTTTAATTGTTTTACATTGTTTTATTTTTGTAATCTATGTACTAGTTTTTCTCCCATTATTCACACTCATCACAATTTTACTTGGGATTTCCATTTTTTAGACAGTTTGGTGTTTGGCTACAGTTTAATCAAGTCAGCATTTTTTTACCCCAGTGATAAGGTAATATTTTAGTACAAGCTGCAGGGATGATTATATTTTATTATCAGTCTTTAAGTCTGAGTGCTGTGTGTTCAGGAACAATTAGATTCAGAAATGTATATTAAGGGACCACTAGGTCTGGAAGACTGCAAGAAGAAAGTCAAGGGAAGTTTCCAGTTTAGATTCTATCAGCACTGTTTAACTAACTGCACTGCACTTCTTATAGAGCACTTTTATAAAATAGTAGGCAGTTATTCCATTGTTAATGTTAATTGTGTCCAAGCTCTGTTTTCTTCTGACATCCAATATTAGAGCTCTTTTTTTAAAATAATGCACATCCACATAAACACATCTGCGGCTAAGAGAGATACTCAGTCTTTTTGAATGCCAGTCCACTCAGGAGCCTTATTTTTGACCTCAAGGTCTGCAAATCTTGATCCAACTTTCCTTGCTTTCTTTTAATTCATTAAGAGCACTGCAGGGACCTTCAAGTCATCATCAACATTTAAAAATGAGCAATACAGATTAATTTTATTAATACCCAGTTTATCTGCTGGTTGACACTTCAAAAGTGGTCTGGTTGGAAAACAAGTCCAAGTGACATTCTGATTTTGGTTTGTTTTTTTTTTCCTTATTGCATGCTATCTTGAAAACTTGCCAGCTAGCTCCCCGCCAGCTTTTCCATACTGGACATATCATTCCCCTGTTCTGCCAACATGACAAAAAATCAGCTGTGGGATTTAGAGTCTGATAAGTCATTAACATCATCTCAGAATTAACTGTGTAGAAAATATTATGTTCTTAATCTGCCTGATCTGGAAGGTCAAGCTGTGCCCACATGCTGCCTTCTTCTAAGGACTCAACACCAGGAGCATTGGTTTTGCCAGAAGTAATAAATCCAGCAAGAATTGTTTGAACTGCTTCTTTCTAATCCTGTCTATCTAGCTGTCTACCTAACATATCTAAAGTACCCATCACTGTAATGTCATGGTGTCAAACTTTGTAAATTATAGAGCTACACAATAACTTGAGTCTTCATATCTATTACTTCAAGCCAGATTAATTCCTTCTCGTCTGGTTTTATTTCTTTCACAAAAATAAGATAATATGAATAATAGCTTAATAAGGAGTATAGGATTTTACTACATGAAAACAATTTTGTCAAACAGAATGAATTGTGATTTTGTTCTTTTATCTTTCTTATTAACTCCTCTGAGGTGGGAAGGAATTTACTATAAACAATCTACCTCTTTATATTTTGTCCTTATGGAAGACCAACAATCATACAAAAAAACATAACATGAAGAAAAACAGTTCATGCCACACTATGCAGTAAAAATGTTCCCTCAAGCAAGGGGAAATCCAGTGTGAATGATGTTTTCAAATACAACTGTCACTTTAAAAGAGTTGTCTTCATGAGGGTGAAGCCAGATAAATATTCCAATCTGAACTTGGGTTTTGGGTGGATTAAATGACATTATGTGTGCATTTTATTTAACAAAAAAGAATCTGAGTGAACAAAGTAGATGTCAGGAGAGGTTTTTTTGTGTTGGTATCAGAAACAAAACTGATTTTTGAAAGTATGAATCTCTGTAATTTTATGTAAAATAGCTGTTCATTTCTGCTTGCTTAAAGAACATATTGCCTAGACGTTATTAACTCTTTTGTAGTCACTTGGATGAGCACTACACATCCACTTCTGACACTAAGACAAATCCACTGTGAAATACTTCAGATGTGAATGTCATAGGTTCCATCCATAGGTGAATTTAGCCTTGTGCTTTTGTCCAGTTGAAACTAGTAATATTACATAAAGCAAGGTCACCCAGGAGGGTACAGAGTATTAAACACCCCAGGGTGTTAAGGAGCAATGAAAGTATACACTTACCCTCAACAGCAGTTCTGCAAGCAGTGTGATTCTTACGCACTTACTTATTATCTTTATTTGTATTGTTCTTTTTTCAGTAGCTGATATAAATTACATCCCATTATGGTCCAGTTGCAAATAATGAAATGACAATACCATCCATGCCACGGCACAGGCTGGCATTCATGTATCTCTTTAGAGGTGCAAAGAGAAAAGGCAGGGTATTGCAGTAGAGTGCACTTTATGGTGGAATGCTCTAATAGAGATTTAATATATTTATCTGCCTTTTGAAGCCTGCAGCTATAGCCACTGCAAATGGCTGGCTGGCCACAGTCATTATCTCAGCAATCTAAGTAGTTATGTTTTGAGCTACAGGGTGTTGAAGATAATAGTTCAGTCTAGACTCAATGCCTACATAATGGCAGATTGCCTTCTCTTTTCTGCTTGCTGGTCAAGCCCAGTTGATGATGATTGACTTAATGAGTGTCACCTGACTCATAACCGACAGAGTAAGAGGACTGTTTACATAGAAGAAAAATATTATGCTCCTGGGGGAAATTTGACTGATTTTGTTAATTTTGGAGCTGTTTAACTCTTTGGACTACTGTGGTAGCTGTAGCAAATTGTCCGTTGACAAAGGTATCTTCAAGAGACTACTGAAATCACTTGTATCTTTTACCTAACAACAAGTGAGTTATTGCCTGAGTTGTGCAACTGAACATTTGTCTTGTTGCCATTCTTCTTGTCTCCCTCTTTCCCTGTTAGTTTCATTCCCATCAGTGTGTTTTAGTTTATATTCAGACTCTAACAAATGTTTCCTCACCAAGTGACATTCAATTCCCACTGCTGCAGGAAAGGTATATATGTGCACATGAAGGATCGTTTCCCCAGTGCTTCATGTTTTAGGGTTACCAGTGCATATTTCACTGCCTAAAACACCAGGTACATTTTCCTGTTAGGCTCAAAGAAAGTGGTTATTATCCCTTTAAGGGATCCCTCCCCCTTCTCCTTTGTTTGGCAGAAGAGGTCAGGGAGAAGAGGCATCACCTGAACTCAAGGGGCTCAGGTTAGGCTTTCTAGGAGATTTTATGTAAGCATGACTAAAATGTTTAGCAACACTGCTCAGGTTTGCACAGAGCAAAAAAGTCAATACTCTGTCTAAACCATGGAGAGATCAAAGATATTATAAAGAGCTAGACATAAAGAGGCTAATGTTTGGGTCAAAAATATTTGGAAATAAAGAAAAGAAAAATAAAGTGTCACGGTTATTTTCCCCTTAAAATTAATCTCTGCTAGACTGACTAGATACATGTAAAATACAGCCTACAACTGAAATGTATCTGAGACCACAAAATACTAAGTGAATAAATATAATTCTATCTAGCCGAAACTCAAAAAGCTTAAAGNCACCTATGCAGTGGAGGACATTACTGATTTTCCACCATTTTTGTAAAACATTACTACCATTTCTGTGGTTATGCCTTATTTTATTTGCATTTACTAATGACCTCAAACCACTTTTTTCCAGGGTACTGCAGTCTTCTCTCTCCATGCTTCCTGTCAGGAAACCACATTCAGAATTGAGACCTTCTTGGATATATCATACTGGGGAACCAGGGCTGATATTTAAGGTGGCTATTCTGCTCCTTTGCTCAATTTTGCCCTTAAGAGAGTGTTCCAGAAATATGAGAAGAGAAGCAAGTTGCAGTGAATCTGTTTGGAATAGATGGCAACTCTATCAACACACCCAAAAGCCGTGGATAGTAATGTGAATGGTATGAATGTGGGTTCTTTCCTTAAATATTGCCATCAGACAACTGCCTTTATTTCTGTGGCCTTTAATAGGGTTAAACAGGTTAGACAACAGAAGTACCTGAGTTCTGTTCCATTCCTTCACTTAGTTCTTGAATATTGCCCCTTCAATCTACTTCCGTTGCCACTTTTCACTANAGAAGAGGTCAGGGAGAAGAGGCATCACCTGAACTCAAGGGGCTCAGGTTAGGCTTTCTAGGAGATTTTATGTAAGCATGACTAAAATGTTTAGCAACACTGCTCAGGTTTGCACAGAGCAAAAAAGTCAATACTCTGTCTAAACCATGGAGAGATCAAAGATATTATAAAGAGCTAGACATAAAGAGGCTAATGTTTGGGTCAAAAATATTTGGAAATAAAGAAAAGAAAAATAAAGTGTCACGGTTATTTTCCCCTTAAAATTAATCTCTGCTAGACTGACTAGATACATGTAAAATACAGCCTACAACTGAAATGTATCTGAGACCACAAAATACTAAGTGAATAAATATAATTCTATCTAGCCGAAACTCAAAAAGCTTAAAGCAACAGCATGTAACCTGTCCCCCCACGAAAAAACCTCAGCATGTTACGTAGACAGACTTTGAACAGAGAAGCTCTGCAGGTAACCTTCAAAACATCCTTATTGTTCACAGGATAGTAGGATTCACTCTGCCTCCATGATTCTAACAATCCAGACTACATTTTGATAAAGCTTCATTGACAGTAAAATTAATTTAGCCCCAAGACTTTTTTTCAGGAAAAGGAAGCATTGTTAATTATTATCATTGCTTACTTTCTCTTCTAACATGATATTTTTTTGACTTACATCCTCATTGAGCTGGAGTAAAATAATCTACTTACCCACAGGACAGAATACGTTTCACCTATGCAGTGGAGGACATTACTGATTTTCCACCATTTTTGTAAAACATTACTACCATTTCTGTGGTTATGCCTTATTTTATTTGCATTTACTAATGACCTCAAACCACTTTTTTCCAGGGTACTGCAGTCTTCTCTCTCCATGCTTCCTGTCAGGAAACCACATTCAGAATTGAGACCTTCTTGGATATATCATACTGGGGAACCAGGGCTGATATTTAAGGTGGCTATTCTGCTCCTTTGCTCAATTTTGCCCTTAAGAGAGTGTTCCAGAAATATGAGAAGAGAAGCAAGTTGCAGTGAATCTGTTTGGAATAGATGGCAACTCTATCAACACACCCAAAAGCCGTGGATAGTAATGTGAATGGTATGAATGTGGGTTCTTTCCTTAAATATTGCCATCAGACAACTGCCTTTATTTCTGTGGCCTTTAATAGGGTTAAACAGGTTAGACAACAGAAGTACCTGAGTTCTGTTCCATTCCTTCACTTAGTTCTTGAATATTGCCCCTTCAATCTACTTCCGTTGCCACTTTTCACTATGAAAGGGAGAGTTAACGCTTTGTCATCACTCCTCAGTAGAAAGGGGTAATTTTGTCACCAGCAGATCCATCTGTTTGGAAGATGCTTTTCCATACCACTTGCTCACCCATGGGAGAAGGAGGAAAAGATAACCCTAAGGGTACTATTTATTGCTCTGAGTCTAGAAATAGGCAGAAGTTATGGGAATGATGCCTTCAAATCCCTTATCATGGGTTAAAAACTAGGCTGTCAAAAGACAAAAACAAATGTCTCTTTGACTTGCCAGTTGAGGATACAAACACCAAAAGGTTTTTGCTTTAGTGCTTTCAAATTCAATAATCATTCATTGGCTTGTTTTCCTTCTGTGCTAGGGAGGACAGGTAGTCAGAGCAGAGAATATAGATTGTTTCCGTCGGCTCCTGTTCAGTTGATGATAGTATACACAGCTGTATGTAGCCAGTGCCTGCCAGCAGAGGCCTGACCCGCACAATTAACCTTATATTAACGCCCGTAATGGTGATCATCTGTTGCCATATGCCTGCAGCCTGAGCTCTAAGTCAGCAATGAGACCATTCACTCCACAAGTCATATCTGATCCTCCATCACAAGCTACTGTGCTTGAGTTGATTTTAATACTGACAGAGAGCTGATTTTTAAAATGTTTATTTGTAACTTATTCTAGAGAAGAATAAATCCCCCTGGGAAAGATAGTAATTGTCTCAGTAGCCTGGAGGAAACATTTAAACAGATCATTCCAAATACCTGCTTAGATTGTAGTAGCTCTATATTTCTCCTTGTCTAGAACTATATTCTGTGCTAAAACCAAGAATAAGGTAGAAAAACTCCTTTTCTAACTTATTTGGTTTCTGAACTGAATCTGTTCACTGCCTCTGTATCAAGTATAGCTATTGTTCTAGGAGCAGCTATTGAATCTAAAAGCAATTTGAAATGCCAACTGTGTGAAGCAATTTTTCTTGTACTCAAGTTGTGATATTTAAACATATGTGTGCTCAGACCAGTATTTGCTGCGCTACTGCTGGTGTTAAACCTTGTTTATACTGTGAGTAAGCTGCCTGGCAGGTGTTATATTTTTGTTTCAAATCTGTTGCTTTCTTTGATTTATTTTCTGTGTCCTTATCATCCCAAACAGGCTCTGTGTTTTTCTTCCAATAGCAACTCAGGCTTGAATATCTACAAGGACAGCCACAGTGGAAGTCTACTACAAATACCAACCTTTCCATATTGTCATCAAGAAGAAAGCAGGACTGAAGCAAACAGGGCACTAATAAGAAATAGAAGAAAAATGTGTATTTTAAAAGGTGTGACTTGTTTCACTATCAAAACCAAAAAGGGTCTTTTGTATATCCCAAGTATCATATTTTGTGTATGATGCTTCATGTAGCTCTTTTCCTCAGCCTGTATGTAGGCAGTAGATTATCAATTGTTTGAGCAAGATATGCCTGATGGTTACTACTTTGCCTATTATCATAAAATCTGGAGGGACGGAGAGGCTATTATATATTTTGATATGTTCTTGGATAAAAACGAAGAAGTTTTATTAATGAGTCTTGCTTTAGGGATTGCTGATTGGTAGAAGTTAGTGTGATGTGCTTGTCACAGCTAAAAATTGGACCCTATAAAAATTATTGCATGTTAGATCTTGAAAGTAATATAAAATATGTTTGCTTACACCCCCCTTCAGTTTTCAGTATTCACCACGCCCCAAAAGCAAAGAGGATGTTGAACACAGGACAACTAACAAAGCCTTCTGAATTACCCACTAGCAAAAAAACATACATTGCTTCAGCAGTGCATGTAGAAGTTATCCAGTGTATATTAAAATATTTAAAAATCCATTCTTACAGGAATGAATGAACCATAGAAGGTTATTTTGTTCCCTAATCCAGCTAATACTTATTTCTGAGTGCTGAGTTTGCCACCAGGAGTAGAACTAAAGAAACAGTAAGAATGATGTAGGCAAGATTTTCAGGACTGAATCCTTGTACCACTAAATTTTCTCTTTTGCACATGTATTGCATATTCTGTCCAGTTCTGATCTTTTGAGGTATTATGTTCTTTCAGTTCTCTTCAGCTTTTTTGAGAAAATGGCATTCAGTACCTTGTAGTTCCCATAAAATGTATCAGGATTAAAATCATGTCTCCATTTAATTCAGTAGCAACATTCCAATTCCCTGCAAGCAAGATAGCGTTTCTCCATTGATAAAAAGTCTTTGCTTCAGAAATAAAGTATTTGTGGAACTTACGCACACTGCTTCTGTCATCAGCATAGACTGGGAACATAAGAGCCTATTCTTAAAGTCCATTCTAGAATACACAGTAGAGAAACAGGAATATTTCAATAAAAAATGTAGAAGCTCTGAAGAAACTTTCACAGAACAATCAAACTCAGACTTTCACTGGAAAGCAGAAGCAGCATTGTATCCCATGGAATTAACTTCTACTCATATGAAATTATTGTTATTTTCTAATTAAAATTCCAAACAATTAAAGTTGTAACTGTAACAGAATGGGTCAGATGATCTGTAGAAAAATAGAATTATTCTTAATATTGTCCATAGTGTTCGTCCTTGAAACACTAGCAGGGACTCTTTAGTGACTTATCAGATGGCATAAAGTTTTGTTCTTCAAACTAAAAGCTCAACTTTGTTTTTAGCATGTCAAAATGTGGTGGTAAACAGGAGCATCTTGGGCTGTCATTTGGCTATTAGAATTGGTTTGTGTGTCTGACAAAATATCACAGCTGGCTATACAAACAGGAGGATTACTTCACAAGGAGGAAAATTCTATTAAGTTTCTTTAGGTCGTTTTTGTTAAGCTCTCCATGATGATGACAGAGGTGTGGTAACTAGATAGCTAACGGAGGAAAGAGAAAAAGCCTGCTTTCATAGTAGGGTAAGTGTAATGAAAATTTGGAAGTGATCATGTCTGATAAGATATTGAAATGAGATACTTCTGATTTTGACAAGGCACAACAGAAATTAGAGTTTCTAGTAAGTTTGAAGTGACCCAGAACCGTACATTTTAACATATTACAAAAACTTTTGTAAACAAAATTGAATATTGTATAATGTATTTGCTTACATTTTAACAGTAATTGTAGACAATATACAATTATGAAATTAGCAAAATACTGTATTTAAAAAGCAAATTACATTAAAGAGCTGGTTTTGAGTTTTTCAGGAAAAAGGACCTTCCAGGCAGCTCTTGATTGTAATGGTATTATTGTGTGAAGAGGGAAAAATCACATTTTTATTGTTTGTCTGACTCCACCCCAAAATTAATAAAGTAGTTAAGTCCCACTGTTACTTCCATTGAAAAAAATCAATTTTGTAAATATTTTTTTAACTGTTTCATTTTAAGTCCTGAAGTGCAAAATATTTAGACCATTTAAAAGTTTCCATAGCTGCCTTTCCTCTCAAATCATAACTTTGAAATCCATAATTGTCCAGGAAAATAACCTGTAGAGCTATCTTAAAGTATTATTTTGCTCTCAGGTACCTCAGGAGACTGTCAAATTGCAGTTAAATCCAGTTCTCCCACATAAACCTTGAGTAATTTAGATGTATAAAGCAGTGAGGCAGATGAGTTCCACCACAGAAAAAGTAGCAACAATACTAGGAGAGGAGCAAGGCTAATGTCCCTTTTCTCCCCATCATTTTCCCACTATTGAACAAGCCACTGGGAGAAATATTTGTCCCTTCTCTTCTTCACTTGTGCCCTGGATATACATAAATGTGCATCCTTCAGCTCTTTGGGGCAAGCATGTGGCCCTACTGCTACAAAATGAAGAGTGCTCACAGAGATTATCCTGTGGTCACAATCTGAAGCTTCTACAGGGTGTTAAACCCTGAGCAAGCACTCCTACTCAGATGTGAAATTCACCTCAGAGGTTTCAGGCTGGCTTCCAGTTCCATATTTTTATTTATCTCTTGTGTAAAAGATATAATGCACCCTAGGAAATGTGCAGTCACTCATGAGGGCAAACAAACTCTGGAATATGTTGAATGAAAGCCCCAAAACATCACCAGAAGTACTACTGAATGGAATGAGAAATCAAGGAGGGAGCCAGTTACGAAGCCTGAGGTTTTTGTGTGTGTGTAACTATTTTTCTTTTTGACACTTGCTTTATTTCTGGGAAGCATCTTTTACTCACTTATTTCTCCGGATTTAATGTTTATGCTAGTAAAACAAATCTTTCAATTTTTTTTCTTACTCACTGAGGACTGCTTTACACGTATATCAAGGCAGTGGTTCTGAACCTGGCTCTGTGTTTCAGGCAAACAGACTTCCTCCTACCCACAACCCAGTCAGTGAATCTGTCCATGTGGTTTGGCCTTCTGGAAGTTTGATGTTACATGATTTAAAGGTACTGTGTGGATCACAGTGCCCGCATAAGACGAGACACATCACAAAATGAGTGACCAACTGTGTCCTCTCTCTGTCAGTTTGCCTCACAAGGCAAACCTAATTTAGCGTGTTGTTTTTGCATTTAAGGGGCTGTATTGCAGAGACAAAGTGAGGTGTATTTAACGTGTGTGAGGGTGCTCCTCAAGGTACTGAAGCAAATTGCACTCTCCTCCCAGGGCCTGGCATCTTGAATACACTAATGCATAAATACTGTAGTTCAAAAAATCTATTGTAGTCTATGCCATGTCCAAGAGTACATTTTAATTTGACATTTCCATATGTAAGATACCTTGTTACAGAGTCAGCATGCATCTGAATCTTTATGGTGCTTGTCCTGTCGACCCAGATGCCAATGGCCCTCTGTTTTACACAGTTTGGGATATAAGTACTAGCCAGATAACCTCCCTTGTCACTGCTGATGACAAAAACTGGCATACCAGATGCATGCTAGCCTGGTACACCAACTCAGAATGAGCATAGCACTTCATCCTTTGGACTTTCTACATAAACTGTACTGACTGTGAGAGTTATGATGTAATGTATCAACCCCTGTCTTGACCCTCTTTTAATCCACAAACTTCAAAAATAAACATAGGAAAATGAATGAAAAAATGTTATTGTACCATCAAACTTACAAGTCTGAAAGCCTCAAAAACCAAGATCTCTAAAAGCTGAAATTTCACCAACAGTATAAATTTCTCCACAAGAATCATGCTGGCTTTTCTATTTGTGCACGTAAGTACAATAAATAATTCTTTATTGACCTAAAAAACAACGTGCATGGTACATGCACATGTGCAATATCACAAAGTTAAGCATGTTGTGGGAAAATTAATATAATTTTTCTTTTGTCTTCTGTGCAATAAACTTCTGAAACACTAATTCTTATTAACTGTCATTAATCTCATCAGTTTGTTGCCCACAGGGCTGTGAGCAAGCCCTTATTCCATGGAACACACAGTGAACACAAACCAGCATTTCTTTGTTCATTCCATCTGTCTAACTTACTTGCTGACACTATTTCTTGGCCTCAAAACACATTTGTCCTGCGCTTGGATTTTTTTTTTTTCCTCAGCCGAAACCCAACATGTTTATGGCATATTCCAGCAGCAAAGTTCTGAAGAAAAAACACTGGAGTTACTAAAAGCTCACAAAAGAAATTTTGCTGAGTATTGTAATACTTTCACTGTCTGAATATGTGACCTACTGTTTTGGAGAAAGAAAATCATAACAATTTCTTGTGTTTTCATTAAGATGCATTAATGGAGTTTTGCAACGGATAGTTTCTCATCCGGCTTGTTTCTATTAGCAGCCTTCTCTGTCACTGAGAGGGTGAAATTCTCTTTTTTCAAAGTGGTCAGCACAATCACACCCAACATCATTCATTCCAGGATTAAACCCATCAGGGTTAGTGAAGACATTTCCAAGACACGGAATTGCCATACGTAAGTAGACTTTCCTGTAAATGTCACTCTTTGAATAACGGTCATTTTATCACAACTGCAGGGAAATTTAGATTCACAGAAGTCAGAATTAACTCTTGGGCTGTGTTTGTACATGAACAAATTTTAGTAAATCAATCTGTTTTGTGCAGAATAAAGACCATTATTTTCTCTCTATGGACATTTTATTCTTACTCAAAAATTGCTTTTTCAAGTTCTAATAAATTAGCTGTTATTTTTCCTCTCTGAGCATAAAAATAACATCTAAATGTGTCTCAAACCCCCACATTTTACTCTACTTTGTTAATTAAACAATTAGTAAGTATAGAAAGTTAGGACAAGTTGCAGCTCAAGCAAAAAAATAAAGAACATTTTACATTGCTAAAAGCACGTCATGCAGATCCATATTTAAAATTCAAGTGAGTCTTTCCATTGACTTCAGTATGTTTCAGTTCAAGTCCATATGGAAAATACGCCTCTCTAAATAAAACTATTCCACTTCTGTCATGACATTGTAGTAGTCACGGTACTATTTCAGACATTGTTTGGTAAATCTTGCTATAATATTTCTGTCTAAGTAAGTTCCCATTTTAGTCTAATATTTAGAGAATCTTCTCTTTTTCTATTTGCAATGTATCACATAAACATATTGTGCTAGGATACGGGCTTAAAGGGTCAGCAGTGTTTTAAAAACAGTTGTCAGTCTCAAGTAAAACACCTGGTCCAAAGTCCCATTTCTCTCCCTTTCTCCCTTCCCTCTCCTTTTTTTTCAAAAATATTTTCAACATCATTGCCACAAGCATGCCATGGTTTCTTTCCCTCTGCCTTTAAAAGACCGCTATGCAAGAATATAATAATTTAAAACTGATTGGCTTTAGAAATTAAGACTGAATTATCTTTCCAACTCACATTTCCATTTTTAACTAAACTTACATCTAGGAGAAATAAACACACAGAAAATAACAAAGAGGTAGCTTTAAAGAGCTGTAAAAGGATTTACACCATATAAATAATAATTCAAGGATTCTTTAGAAAACAAAAATATAATAACTGGAGCTTTATAGCTCTTGAACTGTAACTGGAGCCACAGTGAAGAGTTCAGGAGAGCTTTGCACCTTTAATAAGCTTTGGAACCAACCTTTATCAGTCATAAGCAAAATAGCACTCTCTCATGAAAAGTTAACATAAAACCCCCCATACTGTTTACCTGCTGAGCTATCAGAAAATTTCATGAGTCTGTTTGGATCTCAGAATGAGCAGAGCTTCTGAAAAAATACGATTATCTTCAGAAGGCCTATTGAGAGAGCTCTTCCAAATCTAATTCAAACAATTGATGTATGAATGGAAAAAAAGTGTACAAGAAGCATAAATTAACGGCTGAGAAAAAGTAAGTGTTTTTATTTCCTTCCCTGTTGGTTGAGAGGGAAATGGAAAAGAAAACAAGTAAGAGAGGTGGTGAGATCCTAAAACACTTAAAAATTTTAGGTGCTGTGTCATCTGTGCATAACCTGTATTTGCTGAGTAAGCAGACACAATTCTAAAAAGAAGCTGTTCGAAACCTGCCTTGCCATCAAGTCCGAGTCCTCCTCATGAAACTGAACGTGTATAAATCCATGGGACCAGATGATATCCATCCTAGGGTTCTGAAAGAGATGGCTGATGTGGTTGCTGAGCCACTCTCCATCATATTTGAAAAATTCTGGCTGTCTGGGGAGGTCCCCGAAGACTGGAAAAAGGGAAATATTACTCCCATTTTTAAGAAAGGGAGAAAAGAAGACCC
>VZTO01025145.1:0-12177 GCA_013400615.1 Syrrhaptes paradoxus | reverse complement strand
GCCTTTGTTAGGAGAGAGGAAGAGAGGAGGGCAAGACTGATTCTGCCTATAATGGCTTGTGTAGGGTTTCCAAGCTTGTTTTGAGAACTTCTGCTTCTTTAAAGCCCTATTCATGTTAGCATACCTCTGCCTTTTACTGATGGAACCGAATTGTAGCAGATAAGGTAGAAACTTTGGAGGATATAAGCCCTGTGCCTGTGTGCTTTTCTCATTACTTACATTTAAAAAAAAAATAAAATGCATACTGCTATTTATCCTTTTTGAAGTAAAAACATGCATGAGCTGCTACAGTTCAGGGTTCTAAAAGGGATCACCCTTTAGACATAAAACTGGGTATTTTTCTAAGACCAATAATTTTATTAATCTATTCTGTTAATTGCCAGAACTAGTTATGTCATTATTCAGCCTTTGACTATTTTTATTTGTGTGAGTTCTTTAATATTACAACACAGCGTAAAGCTGTGGGATTTGGGCTTATTTTTTTTGGTTTTGTTTTTCCCCTGTGTGCTTATAAACAAAAGCTTTGTAACGTATGCCCAGATATTAATGTTTGATATACAGATGTATTTAGTAAGTGATTGGTGAGTTGCAACTGAGAAATTAAACAGTTGACAGCTAAGATGTGGGGGAGTTCTCAGAGCAGAAAAAAAATCACACCCATTTTATATCCTGAGTATATGTGAAGAAACTGGAGAGGAATTCTCTCCTCCTAAATTATGGACATGTTGCCAACCTGCTTTCTACTGGAAGAAGCAAATACAGATGCATCTGTGTGAGCATTTTAATTTGCATCAGGAGGGTGCTTTTGATGCAGATCTCTCGGTTTTCTCCAGTTACTTCAGTTCATGTTGTGGAGCTGTCTTGGGGCAAATAAACAGGATTCCTTTCAGATTAAACTCAACAGTAAGATGCAGCAGAAGATTGCACCTGACACACCCTGACTGCTGATGTGCATTCAGTCTTTTGGGATCAGAGTAGATGTAATCAAGTATTCTCTCCCCTCCAAACATCTATATTGTAAATATTGGACCCTAGGCACCAAGTTTTTACAGAAACAAATTTCTGTAGATTTGTGGTTACAGAATTTAACTGCTTGATCATGTCGGACACAATTTAGCTTGATATGGCTCACCGCAGGGAGCTGTGCATTCGTGTGGGAGGAAGGGAGGCTGGTAGGAAAACCAGTGTACTAACCCAGGCAAACTCAGGCACAGAGGATTTCATTTAAAACAAAAGCAAAACCAAACAAAAAACAGGGGGAACATGTATCCTAAATATATTCATATTAAGAATATTGCCTGTTCATTATTCTACAACTCATTATTGAAATGGTTGTATGTAACAATTAACATCCTTTCTTTAAAAAGAATCTTGCTGATACTTGTATTGAGAAGGTTATTGTTAAATCATATGCTTGATATAATGGCTTGTGATTGTTTGAAATAATCGTGTTTATAGCAACACAAACCTTTTAATGAGGCATGATGAACTGGGACATCTACTTCAATGGAAGAAAATAAAGTGTAACACTTTTCCTCCAAATAGAATCCATGATCTGTTGTTTCAGTGGGACAATCATCATGGAAAAGCCACTGTATTGGGATGTTTTTCAGCCTTAATTGCTCTGTCAGTTACAATTAGAGGTGTTAATGTAACTGTGTGAAATGCTACAAATTACTTGTGGCTTTTGCTCCTTGTGCATTCCCAGCCTGTCTTGCACAGAAAGGTGTCAGAATGGGGTCTCTTGCTGAGTCTGTTACTCTGGGAGACTAATGGCAACCTGAAACAGGATGGAAGAGGCAACATTGGTGTGTTTCTGGACAGTAACCCTGTATTTAAAACATAAACACTGTGGATGTTTTGCTACTGCAAGGACTGAATGAGTAAATCTATCAGAAAACAAAAACGAACACAAAAACAAACTACAGTTTTACTTTTTCTGTTTCTTGTACCAGACATTTCTTGTCAGTTTACTAGGTGTGCTTATTGGAACCGGTAGGTGCTGCAAGCAGAATGTAAAACAACAAAGTCTTGATGTGACACAATATTAAAGGAGCCATTCTTTCTTTAATCCTGTTTCATCTCTCTCTGCAGATGGGAGTTTCATAGGTGATATTTTCTTACATTAATTTTCAAGTGCTGCATTCTTCACCCGTAAGGTAGCATTTTGAGACTGTCTCNCTGCTCTGATCATCTAGAACAAAGGGATTGTATTAGCAGAACAAAAGAGAAATTTTGGGCTGTTGGAGGAAACATGAAGTTGAAAGTGGGGCACTGAGGATACCGATTTGCTGGTCCTTTCATTTCAGTAAGCAGTATCAAAAGGTTACCTGGTCCAACACTAGCAAACAAAGCAAAGGAGACAAATCAAATGAGTGAATGAACGCTATGATACTATACTCCATGAGAGAGAAAAAGATGAATTGCAGGAGATTCACAGAAGGGTGGCCAAATGCTCCCAGGTGTGCAATGGGTTAGATTTTATTTTCTTCCTCTACTGAAAAGCGACCAAGTGCAGTCGATCAGTGGACTAACAGATCTACTTCATCTTGTTTTGAAACAGCTGCTCTGCATTTCTGCAGTCTTAGGGATTGCACTGCTCTTGGAAAGGGCAAATGTCTCTGACAGTGGATTAAACTCCCTAGTGTTTGCTTCAGGGCTGGAAAAAAACTCTGTGGGATGGTTTTATCCGGTTGCCTGAAATCTTGGGACACTGAGTAAATTGTACACGGTGAGGGGCCCTTCAGTATAATCACCAGGTGATGGATTACTAGGTGAGGTGACAGATCACCTGTTTGTTCAGTTTTGAAGTAGTGAATCAGTTTATAATGTCAGTCATTGTTCTTGGTTGTTTCTGTAAGGATTAACAACCAATCAGTGAAACCCATCATTCATAAGGTAACATTTTAAATGGGATTAATCCAGATGAAATTATTTCTTCTTAATATCTGTTCGTTCTTTTACCTGTGCAGTACAAGTGTCCTGCTAAGATAAATGTAAATTTAATGACTGTAAAGCCTGAGCGTTAAGATCTTTTCTTTCAGCCCATGCTTACAAGGGGAGATGTTAGGATTTGAAAATATTTTGAAAATAGGAAAAAATAAGTGAATCGTTAGTCTTCAAAGATATGAATGGTTTTCAAATAGGCTTTTTTTTTTCTTTTTTTTTTTTGGTTAATTTTGAAGGCAATCACATGTTANATTTAGGTTAGATATTAGGAACAAGCTTTTTACTGTAAGGATGGTGAGGCACTGGAAGAGGTTGCCCAGGGAAGCTGTGGATGCCCCATCCCTGGAGGGGTTCAAGGCCAGGCTGGATGAGGCTTTGAGCAACCTGGGCTAGTGGAGGGTGTCCCTACTTATTTGAAGCAGTCTTTGGTGGTATCAGGGAAAGGATGATAGGAGGGAAAAGGGAAAATGAAAAATTAATGTAATGATTTGTGACTAATTTATGTTCATTTTCCTACAGTATCCTCTGATGTTTCTTTTATATCTGTAATAGCACACTAATGACTGTGCTGTAAGCTGCGGTATGGAATTCTCAAGTGTGGGATCTCAGAAGAGTCCACCTTCTTCCCATCTCTCTGTAAAGCAGTAAATGCCCAAGAGAACTGGGAGAGGGTGCTCAGAACCAGTCTGCTTTCATTAACATTACCTTGAATGTGCCTTTATTAGTAACATAGCGCAGTCATGCATTTTAAACACTGGTTTACCGTTGATCAGTATTTTTATTGTATGTTTTCAAGCAATTCTGCATATTTATATTGCACCTGTCAGTCTGATATCCAAATACCAAACAATATTGACTACTGCTAGGTCTAAGTACCATTTTCATCTTGTCTTCTGTCATGAGGAGCGGGGAACAGTTGTGTCTGCAGTTCACTTAGTTTGCTTTTTAGAAAGAAAACTTCTTGTTTTCTTTCAGTGAATTCCCTATTTATAAGGTAATAGCAGTGCAAAAAACACTATGCAGAGAACGCCTAACTTTGTTAAAAACCAGTCAGGGAAACCTTTAATAGTGTATGTGTTAGTCATCTTTATTCTTTGTCCCAGTCAATGAAATCAGGTGATTACAACTACAGGAAGGTGTCATACTTCTAGGTGCAGACTTTTTTTACTACTGTCTGATGGAAGTTACAAACTGTCATCCCAAGTAGCAGGTTTTTCTAAAAAGATTGCATCACTCGCATGGGACAAAGTATATAAATGAAATCTAACATGTTACCTACCAACAAAAACCCTATTAGATGAATATGTCATGTTTGTTTGAGCATGTGTGTGTCAACTTGGTGTAGTATTAAAGACTAAGTAGCAAATTTTGTCTGACCTACAATATGTAGGAATTAAAATTGCCTAACAATGTAACTTTTTATATGGTGACAGTTTGGTTTTCGGTGTTTCTTAGCTGTAGAAAGTGTTTCAAGGGCTAGACCGCAACACTAACAGTATCACCATAGATATACTTCATGAAATATTTTTCTTGCCTGAAGGGAAGTGTTTCACAACTGGCGTCTGCGTGCCTGGCCAGTGGAAGAACAAGAAGGCAGAACTTTTTTCTGTTCTAAAATATCTTGGGATGAAGCTTTCGTGGTTGCTACTCTAGGATATTACATCTCTAGCCTCGTCAGAGAAGCGGACTTCAGAGTCTAAAAAAGCTGCATGTTAATACTGCCACGACATGGTTGTTTATGTGCTTCAGTTCCTGGTCTGCAAACGCTGTAAATAGTGGAGCATGGGTTTAACCTGTGCTTTAGGCATCTGACTTCGGGCTTTTTCCGGGGCTAATATTCTTAGGCTTCCTAAATAGCAAATAGAGCTGGACAGGCTCTGCAGGAAGGTGGTTGGGAAGCCCTGAGTTAAACTTGTTCTCTGAGCAACTCTTTTGAAGGAGCACCTACCTTTCTCTCCAATTCGTCTTTATTGCAGGCTTCCTTTCCCTTGACTTTGCCATCTGCTTAAATTCAGACCGTGAAAAGGCGTTTTGGAAGGTAAATGCAGGCAGAGGAATACTGCTGAAATCAAAGGAACTGCTTATGTGTGTAACCACAGACACAAAAAAGTACTTGCAAAGCTGGGGTGTTAGATAATGAAGTCTTCGAGGAAGAAGCGCTCTGTTTGGCAGTTATTTGTTAAATAAATAGTAACCACCAGGCTCTACTTTTGCAATCAGTAACTGGAGTATTTCTTTTCATGTTTGTGTTCAGATAAAAATGTATTTATGCTGAAGTATTGCAAAGATTGACTGAAACTTTAAAATCCACGTAGCTGCTCAAAGATTTCACATGTGCTTTTCAGTAGAGGATGACAGTTTCACTTTTGTGTAAAGGGTCTTATGATAAACAGAGAAAGAACTATTCTACTGTGTTTCATAGATGTGGCTGCATTTGTAAAGAATTTTCAGCTACATTGCCACATCAACGTGCATATACATGAAGACATTATTTCCATTTATTTAACACTACTGTTTCAGATACTGGACAGTTGTGCTTGACCCATTTCTGATCTCTAGAGCAGAAAGTGGTTAACTGCAGCTTTTGCTCCCCTTCTTGCTTGTAGATATCTAGAAGAAAGCTATAAAAAGGTCTATCAAGGGAAAGAAAGAAGTTCAGGCACTCAATCAGACTGTAAGAGCTGGGATTACTGTCAAACTGGAAAATCTTTTCTATAAAATAATAATTTTTTCTATTATAGTTTTTTCTGTTATTTGTGTAAAATTGACATGGGTTCTGTACCATATTTCTTTTCTCTTTTGAGTCTGTAATTCAGCTGTTAACCTGCTGACAGAAAGAGCAGGTTAACCTCTGGGAGACTAATGGCAACCTGAAACAGGGTGGAAGAGGCAACATTGGTGTGTTTCTGGACAGTAACCCTGTATTTAAAACATAAATACTATGGATGTTTTGCTATTGCAAGGACTGAATGAGTAAATCTATCAGAAAACAAAAACAAACACAAAAACAAACTACAGTTTTACTTTTTCTGTTTCTTGTACCAGACATTTACTTGTCAGTTTACTAGGTGTGCTTATTGGAACCGGTAGGTGCTGCAAGCAGAATGTAAAGCAACAAGGTCTTGATGTGACACAATATTAAAGGAGCCATTCTTTCTTTAATCCTGTTTCATCTCTCTCTGCAGATGGGAGTTTCATAGGTGATATTTTCTTACATTAATTTTCAAGTGCTGCATTCTTCACCCATAAGGTAGCATTTTGAGACTGTCTCGCACGACATACTTGTCTCTAAATTGGAGAGACATGGATTTGACAGAAGGACCAGTTGGTGTATGAGGAATTGGCTGGATGGTTGCACTCAGAGAGTTGCAGTCAACAGCTCAATGTCCAAGTGGAGATGGGTGACAAGTGGTGTTCTGCAGGGCTCCGTATTGGGACCGAAATTGTTTAACAACTTTGACACAGAGAGGGAGAGTGAGATTGAGTGCACCCTCAGCAAGTTTGCTGATAATACCAAGCTGTGTGGTGCGGTCAACATGCTGGAGGGAAGGGATGCCATCCATAAGGACCTTGACAGGCTTGAGAGGTGTGCCCATGTGAACCTCATGAAGTTCAACAAGGCCAAGTGCAAGGTCCTGCACATGCGTCGAGGCAATCCCAAGCACAAATACAGAGTGGGAGGAGAATTGCTTGAGAGCAGCCCTGAGGAGAAGGACTTGGGGATGTTGGTTGGTGAGAAGTTGAACGTGAACCAGCAGTGTGGGCTTGCAGCCCAGAAGGCCAACTGGATCCTGGGCTGCATCAAGAGAAGCATTAGCAGCAGGTCAAGGGAGGTGATTCTTCCCCTCTGCTCTGCTCTCGTGAGATCCCACCTGCAGTACTGCATCCAGCTCAGCGCAGGAAAGGCATACGTTTTCTGGAGAGGGTCCAGAGGAGGGCAAGAAAAATTATGAGAGGGCTGGAGCACTTCTCCTGTGAGGAGAGGCTGAGAGAGTTGGGGTTGTTCAGCCTGGAGAAGTGAAGGCTTTGGGGAGACCTTAGAGCAGCCTTCCAGTACCTGAAGGGGACCCTTCAGGAGAGATGGGGAGGCACTCTCTTTGAGGGAGTGTAGTGAGAGGACAAGGGGTAACGATTTTAAGCTGATTTAGGTTAGATATTAGGAACAAGCTTTTTACTGTAAGGATGGTGAGGCACTGGAAGAGGTTGCCCAGGGAAGCTGTGGATGCCCCATCCCTGGAGGGGTTCAAGGCCAGGCTGGATGAGGCTTTGAGCAACCTGGGCTAGTGGAGGGTGTCCCTACTTATTTGAAGCAGTCTTTGGTGGTATCAGGGAAAGGATGATAGGAGGGAAAAGGGAAAATGAAAAATTAATGTAATGATTTGTGACTAATTTATGTTCATTTTCCTACAGTATCCTCTGATGTTTCTTTTATATCTGTAATAGCACACTAATGACTGTGCTGTAAGCTGCGGTATGGAATTCTCAAGTGTGGGATCTCAGAAGAGTCCACCTTCTTCCCATCTCTCTGTAAAGCAGTAAATGCCCAAGAGAACTGGGAGAGGGTGCTCAGAACCAGTCTGCTTTCATTAACATTACCTTGAATGTGCCTTTATTAGTAACATAGCGCAGTCATGCATTTTAAACACTGGTTTACCGTTGATCAGTATTTTTATTGTATGTTTTCAAGCAATTCTGCATATTTATATTGCACCTGTCAGTCTGATATCCAAATACCAAACAATATTGACTACTGCTAGGTCTAAGTACCATTTTCATCTTGTCTTCTGTCATGAGGAGCGGGGAACAGTTGTGTCTGCAGTTCACTTAGTTTGCTTTTTAGAAAGAAAACTTCTTGTTTTCTTTCAGTGAATTCCCTATTTATAAGGTAATAGCAGTGCAAAAAACACTATGCAGAGAACGCCTAACTTTGTTAAAAACCAGTCAGGGAAACCTTTAATAGTGTATGTGTTAGTCATCTTTATTCTTTGTCCCAGTCAATGAAATCAGGTGATTACAACTACAGGAAGGTGTCATACTTCTAGGTGCAGACTTTTTTTACTACTGTCTGATGGAAGTTACAAACTGTCATCCCAAGTAGCAGGTTTTTCTGTTTTTCTTACATATTCGGTATTGGTAGTCTTAGCATTGGTTCACAAAAGTTTTATATTTATTTCTGAGATTCTGAGAATAGAAGCTGTGTGTATCCTGTGGTCTACCTTTTGAACTCCACAAGATTGTTTTTATTGGTGAAAATAGTTATTTAATACAGTGCAATTGAAATTAGGAGGTAGGATGCAGAATTCCAGTTAATTTCATTTTGTCACTTTAAAACCACATTCTGGCTATGAAAGTAGAGACTTCAGTAAAGGAGTTAATGAACCCTTTGACAGAGAAGAAGTTAGGACTGAAAAGAAATATTCAAAAGACACTTTCAAAATTAAATATAAAGAAAAATGCACAAAATGAGTAGCAGAAGAAAGTCAAGTTTTCATTTGCTTACGCTCACAGTCAGGAACCGTTTTTCAGCGACTTTTGATACCTTCAGCTCTAGATAAAGTCAGTGAGTGTCTTATAATTGCACTGCAGTACTGCAAACTGGACCTCGAAGTCTGGTGGTAAGGTTCTTAAAATATGAGCTTTATCCATGAGCAGATAATTTTAAAGTCAACTAGAGTTAAACCTCTCAGGGGATTTGAAGTCAGATGAATGCACAGCAGGGAAGAAATGGCAGTGACTAATAAGAGTCTGAAATAGCTAATAAAATAAGAGCTAGGGATTTTAAAAGAAAGGGAGGAAAGGGAAGGTCACAAAGGTGACTGAGAAACCACTGTATGTCATGCTGTGAAACAGGGATGAGCTGAAACTTCTAAGGGGTAAACATAGGAGACAGGAGAATAACACTGAAATAAACATAGAGGAAAAAAGGTAATCCATTAAACTGACTGAATATTAAATAACCTATGGGTGGGTGGCATACTTCTTTCTATTTGGAAAAAATACTTCTCTACATTCACTAGAAAACAGAGGACAAATATGCCTATTCACTCAAATACGTCCGTCCTGTGGCCTTACTCGTGTCCCCAAACATATGCAGACATCTCCGCCTTGCTAATTCTGCTGAAAATATTTTTCCCTGTTCAAGCAAGGTTGTCATTTCTGTCCCTTTGACAGCTGGCCCTCTGCTGATATATTGAGATAATCTGTCATTTGAATGACAGCTGGCAGTAAGAGGACTTCTGGTGATGGAGTTGATTACTAAGCGTCATTGACAGAAATAAGTGGTTTTGCTCAGTCCTTCTCCAGCTTCCCTTCCGGGCAGGAGAACAAAGATAAGTATTCATTGACAGAGTTTGAGTTTAATGAGAATACTCAGTCATGTGGATTTTTTTTTAAGTAGGATGATTTTTTGGGCACAGACTCTAAATGCTTTAGAGGAAATTTCCTTCTCGGATGCTATTTTTATGCTATTATAATATATCAATACACTGTATTATATACTAGCATAATATAGTCAAGGTTATCTCTCCTTTTTCAATATGTTACTTAGATTTTTTTTTCCCTTTCTCTGAGACACATAAACAAAGCCTGAATTGATATTTTTCCTTTNGCTCAGTCCTTCTCCAGCTTCCCTTCCGGGCAGGAGAACAAAGATAAGTATTCATTGACAGAGTTTGAGTTTAATGAGAATACTCAGTCATGTGGATTTTTTTTTAAGTAGGATGATTTTTTGGGCACAGACTCTAAATGCTTTAGAGGAAATTTCCTTCTCGGATGCTATTTTTATGCTATTATATCAATACACTATTATATGCTAGCATAATATAGTCAAGGTTATCTCTCCTTTTTCAATATGTTACTTAGATTTTTTTTTCCCTGTCTCTGAGACACAGAAACAAAGCCTGAATTGATATTTTTCCATGCTTTCAGACAAAAACGAATGTTTAATTATACAACCTAAAATACAGGGTATATTCACAGCCTTTCAAGGTGTGAAGTGACAGTGGAAGATAAAAGGAAATGATCCACTCTTTGCCACTGAAAAATACTCCCAAAAACATGCAAGCAGAGAGGTTATAAGGAAGGATATGGCTGCATACTGGTAACCATTAAATAAAAATCAAGAATATTAGTGCATAATTTTGAGGATTTTCTTCTTCTAAAGCAATGGCTGATAACTTTCTTTTTAAAAGTTTGGACGCGTTTAATGAGCACCTAATGTTTTAGGATCTTGGATGTCATTCTAGGTGTTCAATACAATGTAATTGTAAAAACAGCAGAAAAAGAGATGGCATTTGGTTACAACGCTCCTGCTAAGGGCACTTTCCGTGACTGAGAGGACATCAGCGGGTTCAGTAACAAAAACTAAACCCAAAGTACCCAAAGTGAACAGGCTGACTTAGAAAAGCAGTGTTATTTCTTACAGTCTCTTTTATACACAGTTATTTCAGGTGCTTGGTGACTGGAAGCATGTTTTATGTTGCTGGTGTGCCTTTAAAAGGGACGTTTGAAACCAGGACCAATTTTTAACTGGCTGGTATCAATCAGAGAATTAAATATGAACAAAAAGGTATCATCTCAACACTAATGCACTGATATTTATATGTCACATAAATAGTATCCCTAGTATCAAAGATTTTAATAAGAATTCTGTTACATTGTAAGAGAGACAGAAGGCAAAATTTATTGTTTTGTGTAATTCATTATTGTGCAAAAAAATACTATAAATGGCAAAATAAATTTGCTGTTTAAAATTATTTGCATGTTAATAAATGGTGTTAAAAAGTTATGAATAAAAATATGATTGACTAATAGCTATGGAAGGAACTATAATCCAGAAGAATGGTTATTGGGTTATGTCAGAAGAGCCTTAGTCTTAATCTTGATGTATCAGTAATTCATCATACAGCCTTTTTCAAATCATTTTGCCTTCCTCTGTTTCCTTAAATAAGGATAATAACATTTACCTGTGTGCCTCATGGGGGTATGATGAGTATCAATTAAGTCATGCTTGTAAAATGTTCAGATAAAATATCATTGCTGTTTTAATTATCAGAACTGGGTGACCAAAATTTTGCAGAACATTGTCAACTGATATAAGAAAAGATGGGATAAAATCTGTCATGAGATCCTTAACTTCATACCCTTGTCAGACTTTGCCGGCAGGCTCAGGACAGTGTGTGATGTTTCTTATCCAGACATAGCAAGCTGAATAAAGAACAGATTGTGAGACTAATATATACGCCAGTGGCCCCAGGGCAGAGCAAATCTTTATGGTCAGTCTATGAATGCCTGAAAGGTGTAACCAGGAATAAAATAATACAGACTGGCAACCTGTATTGTAATTTCCCAGTTTAAAAATTTTTCTTGCTTAAATGAATCAGTTCATCAATGGTAGCACAGAATTAACTATGTTCCTAAACCCTCAGAACATTAATCACTTTTGAAGTTAACAGTGAAGGAACTTTTAATGCGTTTATTTTAATTCATTTCAATAAGTACTTATATGGAATGAACAGTGGGACTGTGTTGTTTCCAAACACCCTGAGGGAGTATTAGAATCTCGACCTGTGGTCCAACTTTAAATTAAAGAAGCTTGTGCACACACATAGATACTTCAGCAAATAACCTGAATGGATTTACCTTTAAGCTTCTCAAAGAAATAACTCACCATAAGTAAATAATTGTTTGTAAGAGAATTTAATGATCAATGACATGTAATTCAAAGTAATATATTTATCTTGCTTAATAGATTGTTCCAGCGGGAAAAGCAATCATGTTTACAGTGTTTAAAATATCCTGAGCTTCTCTCCTTATCAGTCATGGATTTGATTGAAAAATGAAAAGCTGTTCTACTAGGCAGATGTATCTTTTGTCTTTGCCAATATTCTATGAATTGTCTTATTTATTGCAGTATGGTGTTTTGTAAAGAAGCCATCATCTGACAGGATATAAAAAGACACTAACCTTCCTGAAGTTAATATTGTTAAGTTCCTGGAGTTAAAATTGGGAAAAAAAAAAAATTAGTAGATTACATTGGCCTGTAATCTTTCCTGGTGGAAGAGGAGGCTATGGGCAAGGCTGTTGGTGCCTAACTGGGGAATGCACGCACACAGCAACTGGAAAATTGTTGGAAATGTCTCTTTCTCCTTCAGTATATTCTCACATTGGCCACATTGTGGAGCTACAAGTAAATGAGTCAGAAACTTTGAAACACCCTGCCAGGTTCAC
>VZTO01025141.1:1322-24690 GCA_013400615.1 Syrrhaptes paradoxus | reverse complement strand
CATTCTGTGATTCTGTGATGAATGAATACTGATTCTTCTACTTTATGCAGAGCTACTATTGGATATGTCTGTGCAAGGTTCCCTTATGTCTAATTCACCATAGGGCACCATTATCAGCTTGAAACTGGAAGCATGAATAAGCTGCTGCTGCTGGCTGAATAAATTAATTCTGCTGAACATGAGGCAGCCTGAAGAGAGCCAGCTTGAATGCATTGAATACCTGTGGCATCTTGAAATCACAAAAGAAGCTGTCTGCATTGTTGAAGTGTCATTTTGTAATATCCCTTAGATCTAGTAAATGTGCAGCAGGTTTTACTACCTAGTGATTTAGATCTGTTGCCTGTTTCCTACAAATGAAACTTGGAGAACAAGTAATTCACATTTCACTCTTTATTTTAAATTTAAGTTGTAGTCTAGAAATGGTATGCTACATATTTAGAAAAAGATAAAGCAATGTAGAGTAATTGGAAATTGCTCCAAATTTAAACTGTTAATAAGTGCGGCTTTCAGGGTTGGTTGCTGCTTTACTAGTGTTAACACCCAGTGACCCATGTTGAGTTTCCTACTCTGCCTTTCTCTGCAGTTGCTATAGATGAGTCATGGGATACCCAGTCTGTTTCCCCATGGTGGCAGCAAATGCGTACAGCTTGTGTTCAGTCTGAAAATAATGCCGCTGCCTTGTTATCTGCTCATGTTGGGCATTCTGTAACTGCACAGATAATTGAGAGTGTGACAGAGAAAAAGGTAAGTCATCTTGGACCTTCCCCTTCTAGTTACTGTATCAGTTCCGTGCAAATTGCTGTCTTTGTAAGGGAATAACATCCTCAGCACTGATTTGTTGTTGTTCTAACATGCCATCCTGCAAGACTGAAAATTTGTGTTTGAGTTTGAAGAATATGGTGCTGCGGTGAATGAATGATATATCAGAATTGGTTACTGAACATATTTAAATATGTGATGGGAACTGTATAGTGAGTTTTTCTCTTAATAGCAAATGATGTTGACAAACTTAAACCCTACACAGTTTCCACATAAAATTTGAGAAGTTCACTGAACTTTGGATGGTAAACCTGTTTTAATGCAGTTTTGATTTTTTTTTTTTTTGTTAAATATGCTGTTGAAATTTCTTAGCCCTTATGTTGCTATGCATTACCCTTCAGGTGATGGGTGGTTGTTTTTTTTCTGTTAACAAGTATCTTTTCACAAAGTTGTGATTTACACTGTAAAACTCCACACAGCATTTCCATTCACAATGAAAAATGTTATTGCATTCCTAAATAGCCTTAATAGATGAGGTGGGGTTTAGGTGATGTTCAGTCTTGTAGACTGCCTTATAAATTATAACTAGATTACTGGGAAGTATTTTAGTATTTTTGCACATTCACCTTATCTATTGCAATTCTGTATATTAAAATTGTTAGTGTTGCCCAAATAGGCATGTTGGTATGTTGCAACATACTATGCTTTACCCATATGCACTCTCCATTGTCACATTCTCTTCTGCTCTTAAAAGAAGAAAGCAACAGCTTTATTTCCCTCAGAACTTCCCTTCCATAAAGCCATTTCTCTTCCCCTATTCCCTTTTTTTTTTCTTCCTACCATCCTTAGGCTTAAAGCCTAAAACTGTTAATGGTCCAGCTTCTGAGAACAAGGCACGGAACTGTGTTGTGGTCTGATCCAGTGTTTCTGGGTGCATGGTATATTTTTTAAAATATTAGTAAATTGAAATGTAGGTGGATTGTATGTAGAGAATGTGTATGTAGTGGAGGACTTAGAATTAAATCTTTTTGAAGGCACTCTAACCCACTTTTCAATTAAATGGGAGCTTTAAAATGGGCCTATAAAATTACCTTTCAGGCCCTTTTTTTTCCTTATGTTTGTAAGAATCTGTGCATCTCGTGAGCAGTGTGGGATATTAATTGATGTTTGCATAACAGTTAATGTACGTACCTTGAACTAAGATATTCTTTCAAATGCAGTAGCTCTTAGGATATAGCTTTCGATTTTAATACTATGCTTTTTTATTTTAAACAAAACTGTGCTACTTTAAGTGAACAGACTTAAAAGAGTTCACATGTTCTGTTAGTTTGCCCAAATAACTGTAGGTTCGGACACAGAATCCTGGGAAGCACTTTCCCTTGATACGGAATATTGGAAACTTCTGCTGAAACAGTTAGAGGATTGTCTGATACTTCAAACACTACTGCATAGCAAAGTGAGCAAAAGGACAAAAAGAGTTTCATCACTCCAGACCGAGCCCTTGGGCAGGCTTTCTGTAAAGAAATTGCTTGAAGCTGGAAAAGGTACATTTTTTTTCTTTTGGAAGAGTGGTTGATTGTCTTTCTAATAGATTTCTGAGCCATCCAAACCTTAATTTATGATATACATTGCACTGGAAATTGTTCTGCTGGTTACTTTTCTTAATTTAAAACCTAACAGAATAGCGTTTTAAAACTGCAAATGAGTATTACTGTAAAGATTGCATTGTAAACCTCTAATCAGTTGATTAGGAAGTTTTCTAATTGGCAAAGTTATCCTTATGTAATTAATGTTATTAAACTTCTATCTCTTCTCTTGTCCTTTGAATCTGAATCATAAATCTTCTGGCATGCATTGACTATACCTTGTAATTTATTTTTTTTTTATTTCCTAGGAGGTATTGCTGACACTGTAGCAAAGTGGGTTTTTAAGCAAGGCTTCAGTCCTCTTGTGCTGAATCTGGCCCAACATAAAACCAATACAGATAATACTGAAGAATCTGTGGAAATGAATACTAATATCTTTCTTGAGGAACCAGAANTAAAAGAATTTTGTTTGCAGGGAGTATTGGTTAAGACCAACTCAATAGAAGCAGTTTCACAAATCTGCAATAGTCCATAAAAACATTTGTTAAGAAGATTGACTTGGAAAGCATACTAGTTACAACTTCTCTGGGAAATTGAATTGAGAAAGTAAATGCAGGTCTTGAGGCTGAATGGCACCTCAGAATGACAAAACTATGTTTCCAACCTATCTGATTCTCAAAACTGGAAGTGTAACAACTGGATACAAATAAGCAGCATGAAGAAGGGTTTTGACTGTATTTTGTGCAAGTACGAAACAGTTTAAGTACTGCAAAATAGCGATGAACCTTTCCTCTCTTCTAGATACGCTAAAACAGATCACAGAATACTAGATTTGTTAGGCTAGAATCCATTCAATTGAAAGAGGAAAAAGAGATCTCTTTAATATTCTTGGCAGCTCCTGGGAATTCCCTTACCACTGCCGGAAATTGTTATAGGAGAAAGGAAAAAAAAATTCCTTTTTTTCCATTGCTCTTCTATAGCTTCTCTAATATTGGAAAATGCCAAGTTCAGATGGTATTAAAATTGAAATTAGCACTTGTTAGATCTGTGCAACATAACACCTTGCTATTAAACAGAAGGTTCCTTTGTTAAAAACTTACTCCATCACAATGAAATGGAGTGAGAATTAACCCTTCTAGCACAAATGGATTTTGTATTTAAAAAACGACTGTAGTCAGTGGAGGTGCCTTTCAGCAAAGAGATGTTAGCAGTACATCTACTAAAACAAAGCCCTGAAAGTAGTGCTGAAACCATAATGTGTTTCCTGATTACTGAAACATAGTTTGCCACATGCTTGTATGTTTGTCAGATAGTAGCAGAGAAGGCTGTAATATCAGAATAACTTACAAGTTTTATAACTGTTAAAAAATAGTAGCTTTAAAATAATCTACCTGGGCCCTTTAAGAATCAGTAGTTTACATTTGAAGCAAGTTTTGAATAACGTAATAACTTGTTCTTTTACTTTTTTGTTTTACATAAGGAAGCATGTTTTCTCATTAGGTCTATAGATCATCTAAGATGCATTGTTAATGCTCACATTCAGCATGGTAAGTATGAAGCTATTATTAAAAATTATCTTGCTGAAATTGTAAAACAATGGAATAAATGACTGACTATATAAATGTATGCAGTTCATAGTAGTGATAGCCATTTTGTCTAAGAAAATCAACAAAAAACCCTCTAAAACTTTCTGCTGACATTCAAGCTTATGTTTTTCATGTTGAAACTGAGTTTCCATCAGAACCATGAAAATGGTTAGATGAAGGTAATGTGTTCAACGAAAAACATTTTAAAATAAAATTACTCTGAAACTATTTTTTAATTTGTATTTAAATAGTGGCACATGCTTCTTGCAGTCAATTTCATGCCTTTGATGGTCTGTTTTAGTGAACGTGATGAAACAAATACATGCACTCTGTGCCTAAAGCCACTAGTCTTAAACCTTTACGCTTACCACCAAAGTTTCTCTGTACCTGCAACATTTAACCGTCTGCATAATATAATAATTGTAACAAATTATTTATTGCACTTCTGACTGTATTTGTTCACCAAGGTAGTCTCCTCCTAAGAAATCTGAAATCTCGAGTCCAGGTATAAAGCAGTTGAGGATAGCTGACAATTTCTTCTTTCTTTTGCCATCTTTTTTTTAATTTCTCCCCGTTAAGGGAACTGAGGCCCATGGCTTTTCACGCCATACTTGCAAGATCTCTTTTTTATTTACTTGGAGTTTACAAGTTTGCAATTGTTCTAGGTATCGCCCTGATGATGTGGAATACATTCATAGTAAAACGGCTTTCCTCTGCTACATATCTAATGGACAAGGTGAGCGCAATATTGTGACAGTATTTTTGGAGCTGATTTTTGATTGTTAATTGAAAAGTGAAACCACTATTTTTAAAACACTGTTTTCTTTTTTCTAAAATAAGTTTGGAATATCTTTGATTTAAGGATCAACAAGCCTCTGCTTATTTGGTTTATTATGTAGGTAACTTTTGGAATTGCAGAAGGAATGCATATTTTAAAATATAAAATCTGTGGAATGTTCAACTACAGGCAGATTAAGTAATAGCTGATCAGCACTGGTTAATGTGTACTGAAGACTTATGCACAATGTTATCTTGTAATTGATAAATAAAAAGTATTTGTGAAACAGGTTGAACCCACATATGTGTGCATATATGTAATTTTAAGTTAGAAAACAATAAATAACTTAGTGTTTTCTCTGTGCCTGTTTCATGGTAAGTTATTGCCATGAAAATTTCAGGTTCCCACAAGCAGCAGCTTTTCCAAACGTTGTGATCCACGTTTTGCATGTGTGAGTTGTTATTCTGCAAAATGCGGAACATTTTGTGGATGTTGCTGAGCCTTTTTAACTATCGCTACCATTGTAAACCAGTTTCTGTTCCAGTATGCAGCTTGTTTGCTACAAGTTCTATCAGTCTTGTCCCTGCTAAACTTCAGTTTTTTCATGCTTATAAATATGCAGTGGATCTGTTTACTGGAAGACAATTCTGTGTAGGACTGAGGACAGTTTAGGAAGAGTACTGCCAGTAAGCGATAGATCTGTTTAAATTGTGCAACTGCAATCTGCCTGTTGGTTTGCCAGATGTAGAACAGCAGTTAAGTGTTCTTCAGCATAAAAGTCCAGATACAGAGAGAGAAGTGTTGACAGTAACTTAAAAAAAGAAACAAACAAAACAACCAAAAAAAACCCAAACCTACCAGCCAACCAACAACCAAACCAAGCAAAACCAAACAAACCCAACACAAAACCCACAGGAGTTTGCTGTCTTGCCTTCTTATTTCCTTCTCCTTTGCTCCTCTCATTTTCTGCTTTTGCTTTTTGTTTAGCTCTGTAAGAATTGGAGACTATCATCTTCCTCGTTCCTTTCAGCAAATAGGCTCAGTTGTATACAGTTGTAGTAGGTGTTTCTTCTGCAAAAACTCTTTTGCATTTTTTCTGCATGCCTTTATGCAAATCCACCACCTTTACTTCTGCCGAGATTAACACCCCCAGGAGAAGCAATAAAGGTTTTTTATTAACTAACTCTTTTTGCACACATCTGTTCCCTCAAAGAAATACCATGTAATAACAAATGTTGCTAACTTATAGTAGTTATTTACAGATGTTTGGAAGCTGGGAATTAGTCCTTAGAGTTTGTGTTATAGAAGCGGTAGCACAGCTTATCTCAAACTAACTTCCAGAGAAATACAGTTTCCGAATCGGTTGGTACTTAAGCAGTCCCAAAAGTGACAGCTGAAAGTTGTCTTGAATTCAGACTTTGAAACAGCATGATGGATCAGTTCAGCTGAATCTCACTTCAGCTATTCTTTAGACTCTGCCATGATGTAATCATTACTTTTTTTTTTCTTTTCTGTGCTATGGAAGAGAGAACTTCCACTTAAGTGTATGTGCTTCAGCATGCGATTCAACTTGTAGAAACTGGATTTCACAGTAACCTTCCTGAACAGGTTATGACTGAGGTGTCTCTTCTGACGAATTCAGATAGGCAAAGCATGGAAACCATCTGAAAACTTTATCAGACCTTCTCCATCTTAATGAATATGCAGGAGCATTCACTTCTTCTCTTCTTCCCTAGTGTTTCTTCCTAACATCACGCTTGGTGTTATAGCTCTTGTTATTTATTATAGAAATCACTGGGAATTTTTAGCTGCTTTTGAGATTTGAATGAGGACCTTGGGGGCTTATTTCTAATCCCAGACTTTAAGAAGGATGAATTAAACATGGGCATCAGTGATGTTCATTTCTGAGTTGTATGATCTGTAGTAAATCTGTTGTTGAAAGCAAGCTATGCAATGTGTTGCATTATGTAGCTGTAATGGACTATTGTTTTGTATTAGGAAAATAGCAATAAAAGGTTAAAACATGGGGTAACAGATACCTTATGATGAAAATTATTTAACTGTGCTGATTTTTTTTTTTTTTTTTTTAAACAGGTTGGAAAAGCTCCAAAGGACAGATTATGCAGACGGGCAAGTAATACTACTTTAATCTAAATGGGAAGAAATAAATAAAAATGCCTTAATTTTAATATTAGTTTGTAATCTATTTTTGAAAGTTTAAAAAAAATTCAAAATGCAGCCCTAGAGAAAATGTTATGAATTTTAGGAAAAGTATATTCATCTTTAACTAACAAAGCAAATTAGAACAGTAGCTTAACTTCAAATATTACAGAAGGCAGACTTGAGACTATAATATGACAAATTACTATTATTTTTCATGCTTAATTTCATTAGTTAAATCTTTTTTAGAAGACAATTGATATGGCCAGAAAATGAAATTTACTATATGTGATTATTTGAGGAATTCAGTCTTCTTTAGAGATACAGTATTATAAATGGCTACATTTAGCTTTTTTCCTGTTTTTCCCTTTATTTCTAATTATTTGTTGTACTTCAGTGAATATTTGTTTACCTTTAAATATAATAGGTTAATAAACTGAATTTAACAATGTGTTTTATGTCAACATCTGTCTGCTCAAATATACAGAGCTAATAAAAGCCTGTTTCAATTCCAACTGAATCAATTTAAATCATACTGTTTGTTAACAGGACGTAGGTATGGGTGACACAGCAATGACAGCTTTTCTTGGCTGCTGTTCAGATCTTCTGCAAACATTGCTAGAGGTAAATTTTTGCTCTTCCCGTAGAAACTAAAGAACTAATTGATTCAAATTTAATTTTAAAGAGTATGGTTATACTAATTTCTGTACTGTTTCGTTCAGAAAAATATTAATGAAATTCTAGACAATATGAAATTTTATTTCTAACTTCACTCCAGAGAACTTGTGATTAAAGCTGTGTCCTTTGCATAGAGGCCAATATCTGTGAGATTTTGTGCATGACTACTTTTCTGTGTTGCTCTGGCAGGCTGATGTTAGTAGTGATGAAATGCAGGCTCCTGTCTTAGATACTGAAGATGCTTGGGTGTCGGTAGAAGGACCAGTATCGATTGTGGAACTAGCTCTTGAGCAGAAGCGCATTCACTACCCGCTGGTTGAACACCAGTTTGTGTTATGTACCATCTTGTATGCCATCATGAGGTTTTCTCTGAAGAGTGTGAAGCCTCTTCTGCTGTTTGATAGCAAGGTATGTCTTTTGAAAATATACATCTTAATATTGCTATCCTTCCTCTTGGTATCTATAATATATGCACTCTTTAAACAGCTCATACATCATTTTATGAAAGACATTTAGTCCGCTGTGGTGCCTTAATGATGTTGTCACCAGAATTGAGGCTGAGACCCAAACTTGGTGCTTTTCCTTATGAGTAAAAGATTTGTAGTGATCTCAGATGCTTGAAAGTCAGCTCCTTAATAATTAGCTGGCCTGAAAATACTGCATGGTAAGAAGACTGGATGACAGGTCTTTTTAGTTGCTTTGAGAAGTGCCAGATCACAGAAAACGTAAATATTTAAAGTCAGAAATGTTGTTAATATCACTGTTGTATCCATTATCGCTGATGATTATTGCAGAATTCTGAGCATCTCTAAGAGAACAAACAGCTTGTCGTTTAATGCATATAAGCTACTTAAAAAACAAAAAAGTCACTGCATTTAAAAGGCAGTACATCTCCAATCAGAGCTTGACCCTGATACAAAGCAGGTACCACAAACTGAGCTTTCCTCCTCCTAGCTTTACCACATTGCAATTGAAAAAAAAAAAATTAAACACAAAGTACTGGTGTAGACTGTCATTTAATTCCTGCTGGGGAGAAAATTATTTAGTCCTGTATTACTGTGCAGATTCCTTCTTAATGATTTACTGGAATTTTATAAGTGCTGAATATTACTCTCCTTTTGCCATAGGTTCTTGTCTGTGTGCAACCTCTGATGAAGCAGTTGAGTCTGGTTTTAGCATTTTACTGTAGATCGAATTCCATTGTTTTTATGCTTTTTTTTTTTGCTTATCTGTTAGCAGAAAGCATTATACTACCTCTTGTCACTTAAGAATGCATATTATGTCTCAAGTAAAATTATATCCTGTTCCTGTGCCTCCTCTCTTTTACATGCAACTGTTATTCTCAGCCTCTGCCTTTTTGCCTTCACTTACTAAGGATTTCCATTGTTCTGTGAGCTTTATGAGATAATTTCTAACAGGTCTTTAGAGAATCTTGGCTGATGACGAAAAAAGTGGTTAAAAGTTTCAAAGACCATTTATTACTTTATTTCTAACAAGGCAAGTCACTATCTAGATACACATTCATCACTGTCTTTTAACACAGGCAGTTTTTTGGTACCAGTTTCCCTCCTCCCTGTGTTAGTACGGAGCATGACTGCCAGAGATCCCTGGCATTGAGTATGTTGCTGCTGGAGCATAGTGGGTTGACATAAGGGCTACCATGTGTCATTGTGCAGGGGCTTCCCTGAAATCTGTTCAATCTGTAGTTCAAGAGACCTTAAAATTAAGCAGTGTCAACCGGATCAGTAGGTAGTAGATAAAATGTATTTTTGTATCAGCTAGATTGCATTTCTTCCTACATATTATGCTTGGTATGTTGGCCTAGAGGCAGGGACCAGGAAGTATATCCAGACTTCAGCTCCAGCTGATAGTGTATCAGCTACCTAATTTAGTAGGCAGGTAGTTTTAAGTTTGAAAGCAAATCCTTGCCCTATTATGATTGCATGAACAGAAGTTTGTTTGTTGTGTGGCTTTAACTCAACAATATTAATTTTTGTCCTCAAAGAGAATAGAAGATGCAGTACAAATTAAATGTAAAAAATAACTAGGCTTCTTAGTATTGGATCAAAATGGATTACTTGTATTCTTCCATATCTCTGAGGCCTGTCTTTTGTTCTCAATTTTAGGGCAAAAACGCATTTTTCAAAGACCTTACTTCCATTCAGCTGCTACCTAGTGGGGATATGGATCCAAACGTGTTATCCATACGACAACAGGTAGGTATAAGTTTTGTACTGAAAGTTCTTAAACTTCCAACATTTCAAATAATACTGAAGTAACCTGCCATTTTTGCTTCCAAGTTCTTGGTCAAAGTTGTGAGTGCAGCAGTTCAAACACTATGTTCATCACAAAAGGCCAAAGAAGTCTCAGAAGAAGAATTGTTTCCTTTTGAGAAGGGGAAGAATTGGCCAGCTTTGGCTGCGGACCTGGCTCAGTATCTTCAAATCTCTGAGGATGTGATCAAAAGGCATTATGTCTGTGAACTGTATAGTTATGGGATGGATCATCTTGGAGAAGAGGTAATAACAGCTTTTATATCAATACAGCATTATGTCAGATACTGTGCTAAAGTTACTTTTTCACTTAATACTTGCCTAACCCTTCCAGGCATTTTATCAGGCTCAAAAAAAATCCCCAGGCTGAAAAAGTCAGAGTCTGGAAAAGTACCTTTTCAAGACTAATAATTACTCCCATTTTTCCTTCTTCCCAAGAAGAATCTGTGTATAGCAACCAGCAGAAACACGATAGGGAGTTATGCTATTGGTCTAAACCAGTACAACCTTTTTTATTTTACTCTATTTAATAGCTTCAGGAATCTGCTTTTTTGCCTGTATTCTTTTCTTTTAGGAAAAGTTTACTAGTCCTTGGACAAGAAAATCCTTCCCTTGAGGGGGAAAAACAAGAGATTATATGGAGGTTAGGAATATGTTGCTGAACTGTAAAACAGATCTGGTGCTCATGCTAATTAGTGTGTAATGTCAGGAGTAATTCTCTGCTTTTGTTCACTCTTCTGCTCTTCTGAAGCTTTTATAGTAACAGGTAGCACTAGAAACAGTCTCAAAACTATTTCTCCTTTTAGTATCAAGATGCTTCTTTTGATCCAGTTTTTCAAGCCTCTAGATCAGTGAGCTGTGTCACACTGAAGCGGTTTCTAGTTCCTTATATTTTTCTGTTTTCAGGCCTTTCTTCAGGTGACTGACAAAGAAGTGCTTGCGTCACAGCTGCTCATACTGGCTGGACAGAGACTGGCCTTCACTTTACTTCATACACAGACAAAGGAGGGTATGGAGCTCCTTGCTAGGCTTCCTCCAACACTATGTACTTGGCTCAAAGCTATGGTAAGTTAAGCTCGATTTAGGAAAACAGGTTGATTTTCAGAAGCTTCTGTTCACCAAGACAGAGATTACATCTGAATGGCCCTTTCTTACTAATGGAAAGCAGCATTTTTTCTTTTTCCTGGTGCTAGTTCTGTTTCATGAAGGGTAAAGCAATTTCACGGGTCAAAGCATCAGCTTGAGTTAATAAACCTTAGTAATCTTTTATACAAGTTCAGGAGAGCTTCTGTGCATATGATAATCTGTAAAATTACTCTAATGCTGGTTTTATTCTTTTATATAGGACCCTCAGGAACTTCAAAATGTAGAAGTGCCAATTGCAACAACAACTAAGCTAGTTAACAAAGTCATCGAGCACTTACCCGAGAATCACGGGCAGTACAGCCTTGCCTTGAACCTGATCGAGGCTGTAGAAGCCATCTCCTTGTGACATTCTTGGCTAGCACAGTTCTGCTCTATAGTGGTATAATGCATGATTTTACACAGTGAGGCTGAACTTCACAGACAGAAACTTCTGTGTGGCTTCTGTTAAACAACAAAAAGAACAATGCTCCTCCTCCCAGAATTTCAGAAGGTAATTTTAAATTGGAGTATATTTAAAATTCTGCACTAGTACAAAGATGTTTAGTTTCTAGTACACTTGTCAGTATCTGAAATGCTTTGTTATTTATTTCTGACTTGAGTGTTTTTTGCAGTAGTCTAAATCAGATATACTTTACAACAGTTTTAGTCTATTTACAAAAACAATCTTGTGGAATTCTGTATTTCATGCTGGCAGTAACTGCTGCAGTTCCAATGTCCCATGTATGATTTGTTTTTCAAAACAAGCTGTAGAATTACACTGAGAAAAACTTCAGTCTGAAGTTACCGTGTAAAGCCAATACTGCTTTTTCAGAAGCTAGAGCTGGTGTTGGGCTCATACCTTGTAACTGCATTATACGTGACAACGGTGACTGCACTAGACATAGGAAGAAATGTGCTGGGGCCTTATGCAAAGGGAGAACAGCCCCCAATAGAAACAGCTTGGGAAGGAGAACCCAATTCTCCAGCCACAAATATGGACTCATCTTTCAGTCCAGATCTCCCAGTGTTGTCTCTGGGGTGCTGGGCTTCAGCTAAGACTGGATTTGCATCCCTCTCCTTTATTGTTAAGCTCGCTGAGTTTAAGTAGGTCAAGGAATATCTTCCTGTAAGAGTGTTCCCCCATCTTATCACTGTAGAAGATGTAGTATGCTATAAAGCTCTGCACATGTTAACTTGTAGTCAAAAACTGCTTAAATAGTTGACCCAACTTCACTGAAGATCTGTAGTACTTTAGCCTTAAAAAAACCCCTCCCTTTTATTTACAGTACCTACAGGGAATCATATAGTATCTTCACTATTAGAGTGGTATTAAACATGATTATCTTGCATCAGTTAGTACTGTTTACTTTCTACCTAAAGGAAGCCAGGAGAGAAAAATGAAATTGGTGTAAACTATTCTTGCCTTGAAGTCAGCTGAAAGTACTTGCTCCGTCTTGTAACCTGCTCCTCTTGCATTATATGTAAGAAATGTTCAGACAGAATTTGATCTTATCTTTCTGAAGTATGTGTCCTCCCAAAAAAAAAATTACGTAGGTGGCTTGTTCTACATCGCCTCCTTCACCTGTTCAGCATCCCCCCCTTCCTCATCACTGCACTTTACTATAGCTGAGGAAGGCTTCTTGAAAAGTTTTGATACTGAATGTTTGACTTCCTACAATGATACGATAACAGGCACAGGGTACTTCCATAACTGAGGTTAAAACACCTGTAGGGAAAAAATGGAAGATGACAAGATCATACACGTGACTTTTCCACCTTGCCTGACAGCACTTTAAACTTCTGTGGAAGTGAGTACACTAGAGATTTGGTCACAACCTGAGGAAAACCAAAAATGCTTTAGTTGTGTTACATTCCTGTATCCTGGTACAGCCGTGTAAAGGATTTTACTGTAACTGAGTATCACGGCAGAGCTGACAGACTACACCAATAAAATCTGTAATGTATTGTAAGTAATACTCTGTATATAGTGCTATTTTGTGTCTAATTTGCTGTGGATTTGTGTAAATTGATTAAATAAAATTTGAGGTTTCATTGTGTCTTTTCCTTCTTTGTGGAGAAGGCTGGTCACCACCTTTTCCTCTTCTGTTTTACAAGAGTAGACATGCCTGTGGAGAGAGGACTGGAGCTCTGGGCTTCGGTAGAACCACCTGCTGACAGTATAAAAATGAAATGGTAGCTGTTTTCCTGGGGAGTTGCACTTCAATGGAAGTGAACTTCAAAAGAACACAGGCTCTTAAAAACAAGAAAATGAGGCAGTTATTTTGACCCACCCTTTTTATTAAGCTCAAAAGTGATATACACAGTTAGGTATATATATACATAAAGTTTCCCTCAAAACACATGATAATTCTGCTCAGGCTGGGGCTTAAGCAGCTGCTTCTACAGGCTTTGGTACACAGACCTTCTGGTTAGCCACCGCTTCTCCATGCTTTAGTACTCACAACCTTGGAGCAGCTTCTGCAGAGGCATTTCCTCTTCACGTGCTCCCTTTTCCAATGACCTTCAGGCACCGTGGGCAGGGAGTGCTCGAGGAATCGGAAGTGTATCGCCTGCAGCGAGGGCACTTTGCTTTGGCAAGGGGCAGGGCTATAACTTTATATGAAGATTCTTCACGGATATCACCGCCTGTTAAAGAAAGCATTGCTACTGAGATCATGTAGTTAGAGTACTCAACTAACATATGAAGTGAACCACAAAGTATTCTGTAGTGCAGAAATCTGTCTGGAATAGTTCTCTTACCTTCCAAGTTAATCAGAAAGGTCCCTTTGATAATGTTTGCATCTGCAGGTGTTTCTTTAGGTAGCTCACTCAGTAGGGTTGTCTGAGAAGCCATCATTATTTCATTCAGCTGTGAGACACTAGAAGTTTCTTCAGGCTGCAGTGCCTAGGGAAGAAAGTTACTTTTCAGACTTTGAAGGTGTTTTTTTGTTCCTCATCATGCTCCTCCTAGAAAATATTACACAGTAATTCTACTTCTGCTTTATGTGATTGCAACAGCTGTCATAGCCTTGCCATGAAGAAAGCACAAGTTTGTTTACACACACATGTGCCTCTGTGTCTAAACATCTGCATATATAAAATTATGTTTAAATCCAGCATCAAAACAGGCCTACCACTGCAAGCTCTAAGCTGCTCCATTTGAAACAAATGCTAAGACAGTGGTTCCTACTCAGAGCAGATGACTTGATACAAGAGTCTCATTTACTTACTCCTGCCAGGAACACCCCTCCACCCCTTACAGCTTTGAACTGCAGTGTCCAAGGTTCCCTCTGCAGAATTTTTCAAGTTACTTTGATCCTCACGTGGAGAAAGCACACGGCATAGGAAGAGCACTGCCAGTGGCACTACAACCACGTGCTTTCAGGGGTGCCCGGTGACAGGACAAGAGGCAACAGACAGAAACTGAAAGATGACCTTCCAAGAAAACCCCAAACCATTTTTTTATTGTGAGGTTGGTCAAACGCTGGCACAGGTTGCCCAGACAGGCTGTGGAGTCTCTGTCCTCAGAGTATTCAAAACCCAACTGAACACAATCCTGGGCAACGTGCTCTAGCTGAGCGAGCCTGTGCAAGGGGCTTGTACAATCTCCACCAGTCCGTTCCAACCTCAACTCATGTTTTTCTGTTAAGTACAAAGCAAAAGAAAGTTTACACAAATCTAGTATCTTTTGTACAGACACCACCACTATCCTTAGTTGCGTATTTTACCTCCATTAATTCAAACAGCAGTCCAGGTTCAATTACAATAACAGCTTCATATTCCAAAGCATTCTTCCCAGAGATGGACCCAAGGAAAGAGTCTCTCATTGCACATGCGCCTTCTATCGCTTCCTCAATGCCAGGCTTCTTCCACGCTGAGCTTGCATTAATCCAGCCACTCCGAAACACACCCTCTGAGTCTTGACAGCAAAGCAAACAAAGGAATTTTTAATTTAGTGTCTTGCTATTCCAGTGTTGTTTATTAAGTGAATAAAAAAGAATGTCATATCTCCATATTTGCATTCCTTTTAACTTTAATTAAACAGTGCACTAGAAGAATTTCTTAGAAATCATACACGCTTTACCTTTCTTATAAGGGATGTGCTGAAAAACCTCCTCTGCCAAGTGAGGAAGAATTGGTGCAAAGGATCGGACTACTATGTCTAAAGCCTCTGCTAGCACAGTCTGACATGAACGACGCTTAGGATCCTTTTCGTCTTCACAATAGAGCCTGCAAGACAGAGGTGAAAGCTGGAAAGTATTTGTATGTTTGTGTTACTCTTCTTGCTCAAGAGCCATACTTTCAGGACTGCCATGGAAAGCACAGAAGTCTGACCCAGCTTCCCTTTCTAAGGAAATCTTTTCGTAATTGCCCTTCCCAGGCAAGCACAGTGGTATAGGTACAGGAGTATTTGCATATGCAGCCACACTTCGTTGTAGGAAAGGAGATTTTGTCCATGGCATGTTAATTTTCTTCATTTGTATAGAAGACAATCTTTCCTCAGGGCAGTGAGCTGGCAGCTCTGTTAGCCCTTTGTTCTGGTTCATCTATAAAATCTAGCATCAGGGCGTTTTTATTCCCCTTTACTGGCATTCTGGAAACTAAAGACCAGTATAACCCCTGATGAGTATAACCCCCTGCCTTCTTCCCCCATGAAACAGCCTTTTCAAAACAAAGATTCAGCCCCATCCTTAGGATTCTTTCCCTGTTTCTTAGCTCAGTTAAAGACATTAGGTTGCCCAGGTAAGTGCTAAAAGCCCTTCCCCCTACCTCCCCAAATCCGGATGCACACACTTCTACGTACAAATATAGATCCAAGAATCTACCTTTAAAACTTTATTTAGTCTTAAATGCATACGCTTGATTACCTTTCAAAATGATTCAGTACCCCGAGACAGAATATAAAAGCACACTGATGACAAAAATACTCAGCTGAAAGCAGCTGAGGCTTCACCTGTGTGCTTCAGTGCACTGCAGCAAACACGTAACTGTGAAACGCTCTCTGAGATGCCTGGATTCCCTCAGCGTTCACCTGCAATGTTATTACCTCCATCTCAAACTGATTAACTTGGTTTTTTTCCTCCTTTTAAAGGCAACAGTAATGAACTTACCTGTCTTTGACTATGCTGAAATAAAAGTTAGACAAGTTTCTGGAACAGAATGCTTGCAATAATCGAACAACTTTGCTGTAATCATATTCTTTGTATGCTTCTGTAACCTGGGAAAGGGAGCAGAGAGAGACAAAACCAGGGTATCAGTGTTCATCACATGGCATACAATGACAATCCCTGATGAACCTGAACTTGCTGAAACTGTGATCAGTCACACAAAGTTAGGGGGATCTTTTCTTTAAAAGGTTGTTGAAGGGGAAAAAACGTTAATTCAGTTAACCATTAGGACAAAGAAATAATTTCAATTCAAGTTTGAGGGGAGAGGACAGCAGGAACCTCAGAAATTACGCCCGTACTTTCCCATTCAGCAGAATGGTTTTGAGTGACAGGAATAACTAAATTTTGGACTACAGATTTCCAAAGCTCTGGATTTTTTTTTTCTTACATCCTATTCCAACTATTTCTAAAGACTTCCAATTAGAGGCCTTGGGCAGCAGGGAGTAGGAAAAACTGGTCGACTTCAAAACCAAGTTAAGAACGTTCAGACCAAAGCCTTCCTCTCAAAAGTTCAAACAGGCTTAAGGAAGTACACATTGCATCAAAGAAACCTTCATGGTCTTAATTTGCCTAGTTGATACATACTCTTTACTTATCCATTTAAAGAATTTTCCCTAGAGAGCATAACCAATGGAAAACATTACACATATATTAATCTAAATACAATTTACCCCTACCTTGCTGCCATAATTTTGCAACAAATGCAGCATGTATTGATCTACTATGTACATCTCTGAAGCGGGGATGGAGTCGGTTTCTGGATTGAAGTCAGCCATGTTTCCCAGCATGAAGCGTAGTGTATTTCGAAGCTAGGAACAAACCAGACCAATTAAACATGAACGGTCTGCGCTTCAGATGAAACACAAAATGATAATATTCTGTAATGAAACTGAAGTTGGTGGTTTTCAAAATTATAGTTTGAATGGTTACAAAACTACCACGAAGAACATATGCCAAAATGACCTCTTAGGAAAAGACTGGCTATTGCCGAAGCATGCTACAAAACCGAGTCTTTTCCTTAGTGCACTTTACTATTTGATCCACAGGTGTACAAAGCAGTAGTACCTACCTAACGGAGTCTGAAAAAGATTTCTTTAGTCTAAAGATTGAAAAGCTTTGCAATGAATTCAACTCAGCCAACACAAAACCAAATATAACAAGATCTGTCATTAGAACAAAGAGCGTTAGCATATTTGGCTCTTACCTTGTTGATATCGTCTCTTGCAGCATTAAGTACAACAGGTCCAATCAGCACTTCAGTAAAAACATTTGATTCTGCCACCCACCAGCGGAGAACATCGGCGCCGTACGGAGGATCCTTGCTGTGATCCTAAGTAGAGACAGAAAGGCACATGGGTTAAACCACTGGCGGTCCTGCAGCACAGCAAGCAGCGCAATTCCATGTTGTCCATGCTGTGAACATATCAGTAAGGGTGCCCAGAAAGATGCCGTAGTTGGAGGCCTTCATCCTCCTTTAACAAGATTTACTGTTAAGCCAGGGCTACAATAGGTACTCGCAGCAGTCTGTGTACAGGCAATGCTAGAACTCGGGTAAGTTGAGATAAACTCATCGTACAGCCTTTAATCCTTGAACACTTAACATTAAAAGAACAACATTCATATTTGAAACTACAAACTTTTTTTTCCCCTTCGAACTGTTTTCCACCCTATTTTCAACTCTAAAAAAGGCTTCTCCTTTTTGAAGGTAAGCTTATCCAGGAGAGAAGCTTATCCATTTTTTTTTTTTTAATCCCTCCCTGTCATCCCATTTACAGTGTTCCTGAGTAAAAAGAAGCCATTCTACACCTTCTATGTAGTGTATTTTCTCTTCTTTTAGCACAAAACAAGGTTGGGTTTTTTTAGGCATTACAGCTGAAGCAAAACAATTCTAGGTTCTTACTCTAAGCCAAATGAAATTGCAGTGTAGCCAAAGTCTTTAGAAAAGCTTTACAGAGTTCTGCTATGAGACAGCTGTTGAGAGAAAAACACACCACAGGACAGTTGCAGAATCTGGTAGTGAAAAATTGTAACTGGCAATTCTAAGAAACTCAAGAGTTTGACTTACTTCACCTCCACTGATGACTACATCAGGGTCAACAACGTTGCCAATGGATTTAGACATCTTCTCCCCTTTCTCACCAAGAGTAAATCCATGAACTACCAGAGTCCTGAAGAAAATATTTTAGTGAAAACAAAACCTCAGCAAACCTCCACCCCATGTTAAGAATACATTTCTAATGAGGATATTTGTAAGTCAAAACACACAGAAATTCTCTATTTTGGTAAGCCTGAGGCTTAATCTGTTCATCCAATCACAAATACACTGTACTACCATCCGAACAGTGCATACATCTTTATTTTCCTCATTTAATTTTGCCATGTGGACAACAGATTGTTTGAAGATATATCCAGAGCACAGAGATTTCAGATGAATTAAAGACTAAAGTATTATTAACTCTTTAAGCCAACACATTTCCCAAAATTGCAGTCTCCTTGCAGCTGACCTGCATTACCCTTCCCTGTGCTTTTCATCTTCGAGGGGACAAACAGTATGTCACAGCTTCGGTATAAGACATGCACACGGTGATTCTGAATTCCTTACAGCCTAACGTTCAATCCCCAATCAATGATCTTCAGGAGATTTTCACACTTCCCACCCGAATCCCTTTGATTACAGGAGCGGAAGAGATGGCAAAAGAACAGACCTGTATCTGATAATGTAATAGGTTATACCTGACTGAGAAAAAAAACCTATCTATCAAAATTATGATAGAAAAAATTTAAATAATAAATCCATTACAATCTAACCTGAGAAAAACATCATACTGAAAATGTAAGAACATAAATCAGATACTTAGCAATGGCTTGATTTCTCTTGTTTATACACTACTGCCACACTATCGAAAGCCCGATATTTAATAAATGAACTAGCAATGCATTTGCAATCCATGCACTTACTTGTAGGGTGCTTTTTTCCTTGCTGCCACACTGGTTAATAGAGAGGATTGAAACCAGCCTCCCAGTTGGTCTTTTCCTTCAAGGTATGTGTCTGCTCTTTGCTCTGCACCTGTAAAAACAGAAGAGGTTGTTTAAAAATATCAGCCTAAATCTTCAAACAATCTTAACAGAAAAATCTCTGAAAGTGATTAGTAAAATTTATTCTGCTCTTTAAATTCTGTAGCTATGTTACTTTTATCAATGGTGTGTCGTTACTTGAACATGATACAAGTGATTCATTTGTATCACAATTCTTTTTAAAATCCAAGACTCGCTGAACTCCAGAATTTAGCTTGCTTTCCCCCAAACAAAACAATCAATTATGAAAACAGAAGCTATCACACTCCGAGCACTTCATAAGAATTTCTCAAAACACTTTCCAAGTACTACTAAGCAAACCGAAGGATCCACGGAAAGATCCCATGCTTTGGAATTAACAAAAACCTGTGCTACAACCTGAACCGTCACTACCTGGGAGTCACTGAGGATCCAAGTCCCAGATGTAACGTGCCTGACTAGCCCGTGTAAGGCATCAGGTATTTTCAGGGGAGACCAGGAAGCTGTCGCAGTGACCGCAGCTCAACTGTGGTGGAATTTACATTTCTGCTCACTGATGTTCCAGGAAGATTAAAAATTTCAGGAAAGGGTTAGGACAACATGGGAAACAGAAAGCCTGTTGTGGGACAGAGGAGGCTGGAGGCGCTTGGCTTCTTTTGCTTACCCAGGTGAAGGCTGATGGAAATATTATTCCCTAGAAAAACCTCAAAAAGAGGAATGGTGGAGAAGAACACATGGAGCTAGTGAGTACTCTTGGCATCAGAGAAAAAATGGGCTACAAGACACACAGAGTGGGTATTGTCTGACTGCACGTTAAAAGCAGAAGAGCAAACCCAGCTTTTCCACAGGGCTGAAAGCAGGCAGCAAAGTTTTCATGGTTTTACTGGTAGAATTCAGTCACTGTACAAAAAGGTACAAGACTTGTTGACTTAAGAAGTCCCTTCTCACCCTGAACAATCCCAGAGAGGTCACCATCAGAGTGAGAACAGAACTATGTGGAGCACAGCAGAACATGCAAGTCAAAGCCTACAAATGTGCATCCATATTTGGAAGGAATTTAGTTTTGATTCTAAAAGTCGATGGTGTAATTTTCCAGATATTCAGACAAAAGTTTCTCTAGTCAGTTTTTATCTACTAGCTCCTTTTATCCTCTTCCTAGGACCCCTGAGACAATGTGCCTTTCTGCTGCTGACACACTTGATTTATTTGTTTAACTTAATGGAAGTTTCGATATTTAGATCCATCCTGCAATAAAAGGAAGTTCAACATTACAAAGGTCAAGGCTATGCGGTTCCAGCTAGCACAGGAAAAATGTGTGGGTGGATGTTATGGTTTTTAACACATTCGTTTATTTCTTCAAGAAAATCTACAAAGAGTTTGGGTTTTAGAAGTAGAATAAGTAGGATCAGCCTTTGTGTTTTGCCTTCACAAAACACTTGTGAGGACAAGATTAAAAAAAGAATATTTGTGGTAAGGAAGAAAATAACAGTGGGAAATCTGTAACAACACACCAGTCATTCACAACTAGTTTACTAGCCATTGGTTTTGGAGAAGTGAACTTTCCATGGAAATGCCAGTAGTTACAAATTATAGGAGAGAACAACTTAAACTACCAAGTGATTACAAACAGCAAACTGCATTGGTCTTTTCTGACAGCTAGCACATCTGGTAAGCTGGCTAATGAAGCTAATGGAGGCCTCAACATTTTATCTCTGTAAAATACAAACATGGGTTTTGCATATACAAAGCCTGCATTTTAAGTGCATGGGTACGTAGCTCCCCTACCTCAGTTTCATTAAAGTTGTGATGGTTCTATATAAATTCATCATAACAGCGTGAACATTTCTTTGTAAATGGAAGAGTATGTCCAACAACCCAGAAGAGACTTTTCAGTTGTTTATTTTACACTGAGGTATAGTACATAGGTCATTAAATACAATTACAATTTATGATCCTTCTGGTTTGGATTTCAAGATTCCGTATCTTTGATCTTACAGACTTTGACTTTTAGATTAAACGTATTGTATTTTAATGCCAGGAATGAATCAGCTAAGATAAATTCAAGTCTCTCAGTCAGCACAAAAGTTTAAACACTTAAGATAGCTAAGTTGTAAAATAATCACATTCATGCAGTTAAATATTAGCCAATAAGATAGGGAAAAAAGTTATGATGTTGAGAACTACCATCACTGTGACACCAAACTATGGGTAAAAATCTCATTAAATGGCATATCAAATCACAGTGCAGTGCAGTCTGCATTTTGATATGAAATATTTTGAAAAAAATTATCACAGGGTTGTAGTGCAGATGACACTCTGCCCATGAGGAAGATGTCAAGACCTGTAAAAGAATTTTAAGACAGAATACTCTAAACTGGATCCTCCAAAGACAGCTACTACAACAAGCACTATCAAAAGGCTGAACACCAACTGAGCTTCAAAGCAAAAAGGAAGTCTTACACACCACAGCATTGAGTATGCAAAATTAGCAAATGCTTTTGAACCAAATTTTGTTTTTACCACACTTTCTTTTTGGAGGCAGCGTATTACCACTCTTCTACCTCACAGCAGTGCTGTGAAAATGAATTAATTCACGTATGAAGCATTCAGATTTAGAATTTAACATTACATAAAAGAATATGGAAACAGTTCTTTCAATAAATATTTGAGGCATGTGAAGCAAGAATAACAAGAAAGAAACAGGATTAGATAGCACAACAATAAGCTGTTCAGTGAAACCAGTGTCAGGCAAACAGCACTAATGAAGCAAACAGCATCCCCCAGAAAACTTTGGTAGCAGTTGGTCAGAGTGCGTTGCCCTTGTGGATCTGCCCTCAGTGGTGCAAGGGAATTTGCACTTATTTCATACCCAACCCAGTTATAACTGTACGGTTTGGGTTTTGTAGCTGAATCTTAGTGCACAAGTTGTACCTTCCTACCTGCCATGCTGCTGACGTAGAACGGTTGGGTTAATCTGTCATTTAGCTACAAGTGGTACCTTTGACACACCTAGGCTGGGAAAAGGAGGCCAACCATAACTCAGCGAAAAAAGGGCAACTTTAAGTCATTTACATCAGAACTATGCCCAGTCTCTGGTGGGAAATGCAACAGGGCGCTAGAAATACACCTGTATCCATGTAACCTATGATTTAGGCCACTGAGCTTGCTGTCACTGAACAGCGCCTTTAACCTGTTTGAAAACCTCATACTGCAGAATCTCTCTCTCTGCTTTCTCCTCCCCACCGCCTTCCCAATCTGATATGTTTTTTGAAAGCAATTTGTGTGGCCACCAGCTAAAGGGATGGATTTTATAACTGCTGCATCTCATTTAATAAGCTTGGACACAGCTAGTTGAAGGCCAGTGAAAACTCAGCTCTAAGCTCCCCGGATTGCAGAGACATCGGAGGCAATGACTCATTTTTGAGACTGGAACTGGCAGGGAAATCTGTAACGCTGTTTATTCCTCCTGGTTATTAACAGACAGATAACTGATTTATAATTTTCAGTCAGTTGAGTTCATGGTAGAGTGAAACAATTACAAACATTAGTCTCACAGTTCTAGCCATCTATTACATCCTCCAGTCGCCCTGAAATTAACTCATGTGGTGTGCAAGAACCACTGTCAGCCTGACCCTGCCATCAGCAGGCAAGCAATCATTGCTGTTATCACTCATCTCCTACTACAGAATTAACAGGCAGCACTTTGCAGGTAGCATGCCAGCTCCCATATGCCTCTGTGCTTCCATGAGTTTAAGCCACAGGAAGTTCTTCTTCCTGTTGTGACATTCTCTAGGCAACTTTGGATTTCTCTGTGGATTTCATCCATTTTTCCCCAAGAGTACTTTGGAAAAGAATCTCATCAGTTTGCCTGTTTGTAAGCCTTGCCAATTATTTTTATTGAAACAGAAGTTCTCCAAAAAGTTTTAAAAGCTGGAGCATATTAGGGAATACAATACAGAACTATTAATTCAACCACTTGTCTTGCAAAGTGAATCTTTCATAAAGGGTAGATTAAAACAGTAATTTAATATGAATTTCACTGAGACCCTACTTCAACTTCTGGCAGTGGCTGGGAGCCTCAATTACATGGGAAAAAAGGTAATACCGCTTTTGTGTCATTTCTGAGGATAAAGAGGCTTAGGAGATCACTCTGCTTGTTAGTCCTTCCCCCAGCTTTTGAACCAGTGGGACCACCCCAGTC
>VZTO01025138.1:0-14605 GCA_013400615.1 Syrrhaptes paradoxus | reverse complement strand
GTTTAACCTTCTCAGGCCGGCGCGAGGCTAAAGCAAGGTGGCGTGCCCGCTGGTGTCCTCGTGGTCCACGCTGTTGAGAATGGCCGTCTGGTCTTCGGGGAGCTGTCGGTGGCAGAGGTCGTCCTTCAGCGCCGAGAGGCGGGCGAAGGGGTCCTGACGAGGATGTCTCTTCTTCTTGCGGAGGCAGACAGCTTCGTCAGGCGACAGTACCTGAGAGCTGGGAAGGTGCTGAACCTGGGAGGCAGAGCCGTCTGGGGAGGGGGGAGAGAAGGCAGATGGGACCGGAGCTGGCAGCTATCGGCAGCTATCGGCAGCTATCGGCGTGCCGAAAAAGAGGGGGTACAGCAAGCCCGGCCAGGTTCAGGCGCGCTCTGTTAAAACCCAAAATTAAAAACCAAAATAAATCACTAAAGACAGGAGACACAGGAAGGGGAACTCGGTTTGGAGGCAGGGGATGAGCAGGGGAGGGACAGCCTGCAGGTGGGCAGCCCCAGGAGCCGTCCCTTCGGGGACAGGGGGTGAAGGTAGCCCCCGGGTACAGGCTCAGAGACCCCCCCCCCCCAGTGCTGGAGCCAGCAGGGACCTGCCCGAGCTCTGCCCACGGGGTGACAGAGGGGATGCTGTTGGGGACCGTGGGGTCCTCGCACTCACTGGCTTGTTTTCTGGCTTTCGAGGAGCCCTTGGATGACTTTTTGGGCTTCTTTATCCGCTGGTATTTCAGAGCTTCAAGCCTCTCAGGTGCAGCAGCATCCCTGGACGGAGATGGACGTTTTCTAGGAAGGAAAAGCAGATGGACACCGTCAGCGGCTCTCTGCCACGCTCGGGTCTCCGGATGTCCCCGGCGGGGGATCGGTTGACCCCAGCCAGCTGTGCCAAGGAAAAAGTGAGAAACCCAGGGCCGAGAGAGCAGGGCGGGAGGAAGCGAGGCACCCACACGTGCCACTCCACGGTGTCCCCGCTGTCCCCCTACATCTCCTCCACATTGGTCACAAACCCAGCCGGTCCCGCCGGCAACATCCAACACCAGCCTCACGAGAGCCGCCGGCATCCCAGCTCGCCTGCCTGCCATGCCAGCACTGCTAAACAAAAAAAGGACGGGGCAGATCCCATGTCCGATAAGGAATCTCTGGGAAGTGGTGGGAAACCCCTTGGGATGGAGAGAGAGGAAGAGACAGGCAGAAGCAGCACGGCAGGACCGAGACGGGCACCACGAGCCACCCGGGGCGGACAACACCGGCGCCACAAATAGCAGAGAGGCAGGATCCTGCCCAGCCCTGCTCCCACGGCCAGGAAAAAAATAAAATAAAAACAGGGGCCACAGGACAGACAGGGACATGAAAGGCACACGCCGACAGAGCCGGGAGCGGCACCTTGTTCCCAGGTCCCTGCTGTAAGCGACAACAGAAACGCGACAGCACGGGAGCGTCTGCTCCTGAACACCGAGGGGCTGGGAGCTGGGTTTGCTTGCCCTGCAGGACAGGACACCGAAATGGAAACACCGACAAGGTTTTACTGCCAGGGACAAGGAGGGGATTTGCAAAGGAGTGTTTCGTGCAGGAGAGCCAGAATTTTAAGTGACAGTTTTCCAGGCTTAGCCCCTGAGAAACAACTCTACAGGAACCAGTCCAAGGTTAAGCAGTCTCCCCTTTGCAAAGAGTTTATTTTCTTCACTGTACCTGTTTTTCCCATCCAAGGATTGGACGCTATGACTGCTGTGGAGAGCAGGGCAGCAGAGGAAAACCTTCTCCTTAGGAGAGCGGTTGGTCCAGCTCTCATCTAGAACACATCACAGCATCCCCCCCCTCCTGCTGCTTGCCCATTTCTTCCCCCCTCTCCATTTCACTTTCACGTCCCTCCAAGTTGCACCAACACCTAATGGCGCAGAAGATGTTTGAGTCAAGACAGCTAAGGCCACAGGTGATGACCTGAGCCACACAAGGTGCCCGGAGATGATGGGGGACACGTCCACAAAGCACCTTCCACTGCAATCAACGCCAGGCTCCAGAGAGCAAAGCCCGGAGACAGAAATCAGCGTGCCTCTAACCAGTCTGTCCTACCCTGCCAAGGAGGAGATGAGACACTTCTGCTCTCACAACTCCATCGTCAGAGACCAGCGACCAAACCTTTGGAAAACGGCCACACAGAGGACAGCGCTGATGGCAGCTCGGGCATCTCCAGGCTGGGGCAAGGATCAGCAAACCCTGCAAACCCTTCACAAGGCAGCAGGACGGGCAGGTAAAGAGACATCTCGAGCGACTGCAGGGAGGTGGCATCAGTGTATCCAGATTCCTGCTTTGTCACCATCCTTGTTCCTGGTGTGTCTCCGTAAGAGTGCACGGTGTGATGGCAATGCTTTACGCCCGAGATCCCCAGCAGCCGCCGGAGCTGTGATACTTCAGCCGGAGTGGCAGAGGCGAACTGCTCCCAAGGGATTTTCCCCCCGTGGGGAGCAGAAGGGGTCATTTTTGAAGACACATGCAGCTGCAGAGATTCTCAGGTCTGCTAGGAGCCTCGGAGAGCACCAAGAAGCGCGGCGTGAATTGACGAAGCCGCTGGAGCACAGCAGATGCAATGGAAACCCAAAGACAGAGGTACAGAAAAGCCCCTTTTCATGTTTCCCATCACAACAGAGACATCAAGGTGTGGATGCGTCTGGAGAGCCTCTGTTCCAGCTCCCAGAAGAGCAGCACATCAGCCGAAGATGAAGCACCTCATTAGACAAGCTGGTAGTCCTGCTGGCTGGGTCCAAGCAAGAGCCTTCCCTCGGAGGAAAGACGATGTTTATCACCATTTACTTCTTTCCAAGTACAACCAGCCTCTCGTGAGAGATGCTGCGAGCAGCGGCTCCGAGCTCTGTTGGGATGCTACTCGTTGGGCTGCACCCCACGTACACACTGGCTCAGGGCACAACCACAGTGACCCAAAGGGCCAACAGCATGGGACCTCCCTGCACCAGCTCCTGCTTGAGCGGGCAACAGCAGAATTTTCCATTTTATATCCACCGAACACAAATATTCGCACAACAGTTACGTTCATGTAGGTACCTGGCTAATTGCAACCTTGACTATGTCAATCCCAGTCCATCTCCCACCGAGCCCACGGGTGCTAAACCCTGGTGCCGGGAAGCTCGGCAATCCTGTCACCGTCTGCCCATTGGCATCTGTCTTCCACCGCCTGTTCCCACTGCCCAGACAACTCGGTTAATATTATTAAAGCTCAACTTGTAAAAGGCTCTTGCTCTTTCCATTCTTTTTTCCTTCTAAGAAGATGCTGCTGTGGCATGTTGACAAAATTAGACAGATTTACGCAAGGGATTACAAGGAAATTGCCTGAAGCTCATTCCCACTAGTTCTCCGTAATTGGACTTGTATTTATACACACAAATATAAACCACGAGCGCACTGAACCCACGTGTCACCGTAAATACTGTCTGACCTCTGGCGAGGAAGAGATAGAGCGGAGGACGAAACGATGCTACTCACCAGCCAAATTCTACCTGCTCTATCCATCCTTTATTTCTTCAAAGAACTCCAATTCCTTCAAATTAATTTTCACTTTAAGCTCAGCCAAAAGCCTCTTCTTGCCCTCAGAGTTTGCATTCTGGGCAGCTGCCCATGCACTAGAGATATCTTGAACACAACAGACGAGACATTCAGGGAGGCAGGTGAACTTCTTCTAGAGACTTCAGTGTAGAGCCAAGCAAAGGAGCTTCAAGAAGCACACGCAAATTCCTTCTGCAAAACGCCGCAAACACCCAGAGCACCGGTCTTCCTCAAGTCTTCAAAGGACAACCCTTCTGAACGAGCAAGGGTCCAAACTGCATGGACAGAACAGTACCGGAGAGGCCACAAATGGACCGAGGGACCTCAGAGAGCCCAGGACAAAAGGAGGTAGCTAGGGCAGAAGAGCTATCCAACCCAACACACATTCTGCTGCTCTTCTTGAAATGTTTCTCCACATATGAAGATGTAAGGGCCCATTGAAAGCATCACTAACCTTCTTCCACCCAAAAAGGGGACCCCGTGTAAAGGGAAGACAGAGATTGAAGAGCACAATCCATATATTGACGTCATGGAGGTCTCACAGCACATGCTCCCCATCTCATTCTCTTCTTTAGTCAAGACAGTGACATCCAGGAATAGTTTGGACATGTTAGAGCATCCACTTGGACGAGCTAGAGCATCCATTTGGACATGTTAGAGCATCCACTGGGACTAGAGCCCAGTGTGTCTCAGCCACCGTGTCCTTCAAGTCTTCACCCTCAGCTGGCGAGCTCAATTCACCTTCATGAGACTCCATCCCAAGCTCAAGTCCTGCGCAATCCCAGGAGATGTCCTGCAAGCCGGAATTCCTCCACTGCTCCGAGGCAATGCTGGTTGCTGCCTCCATCCCGGGATGCCATCGCGCATCGCTCGAGATCCTTCAGCACGGGAAGTGTGAGAGAAACACGGCGGTGACGGCCCCTCATCCCAGAGCTGCTGCCAAGGTACCGCAACGGGGGAGGAAGGGGCTGGTCACAGCGGGGAGCACACCAGAGAAGGGGGTCCCTTCTACAGGTCTGCGGACACCACGACTCACCTACACAACAGACTTCACCATGCTGACGGGAGAGGAGAGAGGGCGAGGGAAAAGGGGCCGGACTGGAGAGGAAGATACAGTCACAGGGAAGGGAGGGGAGAGAGAGGAAGATAACTGAAAAACAGGAGTGAGAAAAATATATAAGGAAATTAAAGAGACCGAAAAGAAAAAAAATTATAAGAATAATTAAGAAAGAAAAGAAAAAAAAACGCACTCAGACAAGCGGACTCACAACTTCTCCAAGCGGGAGGAGGCATGAAACACATGCAGAGGATCAGCACATGGACAGTCTTTAAAGGGGAACCTGTTTTCTTTCAAGCGGGGAGCGAGGGGTGCTCCTCCTCCCGCACGCCTGGCATCGATGTCCCTTCGTCACTCAACGCTACGCCATGGCCAAGCCCCCGAGCTCCCGGCATCGGCAGTGCTGGCCCGGCAAGGGGGGTCTGGGAAGGCCACCCGGGGCAGGCGTGGGGGCTTGGTGCCTTGTCTGTGGTTTTTGGGTTTCCCTCTGCAGGGAGACGACAGCCTCCTCCTCCTCCTCCCCCTTAGGAAGATGCATCACCACGTGCTGCATCCAAAGAGAAGAAGATGGGAAAACTGCTCGTGCCAGCTCGGTAACGGCATTATTTCTCCCTGCTCATCGGTAAAAACTACCCAACCTTCACCGAGCAAAAGCCACCATGCTGCAGCCACCACTGAGCCCATAAACAGCCTCTCCCTCTCCTCCCCTCAGCTTTTATTACTGCAGTACAGAAATCTGGCTGGTCTGGCGTAAAATCCCTGTGCTCTGCATGCACTGACAATTTTATGACCCCAAATCATTAAGAAATTACTTGGCTGGGCTCTTTACAGGATTCCTCGCTTATTAAAGCGAGATTTATTCTTCCAGCTTCCCCTTTTTGGGGATAATGACTCTGGAGTTGCTCCTGTGACTCCAACCCCTGGCAGCACCTCGGAGGAGGACAGATGGCTGCTCCTCAGCAAGCATCCTGCTGGGTGACGTGACTCTGCTCCTCAAACCCCATCAGCCCCACAGCACCCAGCACCGGAGACAGGAGCCAGCCAGGATCTGTGCAAGAGCCACACCAAGCTCAGGAATCAGCCTGGACCCACCTCTGTTCACTCGTGTCCCTAATGATCCCAGAGCAGGGAAGCACCATGGAAAAAGAAGAGAGAAAACAGCCACGTCCTCACTGAGGACTTCCCCATTTCTTGAGAAGTCTGGCACAGCCCAGATGTCACCTAGCTTTGCTCCTCATGGGACACCCTGCTCTGGGATCAGCGGAGGACAACAGAAGAAGAAGGTGGCCAAGCACTTAAGAGCTTTGGAGGCTGTAAGGCTCGGACTGGAGGGGTTTTGCCATGCCAGGAGGATGGCTCCTCCATGAAGCACACACCCTGTATCTGCTCCCATCGCTGTGACTCCACACTCCTTCCTCCCCTTCTCCTGCTCTCTCCACTCCAGGACAATCCTCCACATCAGCTGGAGGAACTCCCCTCTCTTGAAAACATCTACCTGACCTCTCTGAACTCCTCACCTCTCTTTATAGAGGATCTTCTCCAGCCCAGCAAGGCTCCTCAGGCTGTTAGAAGAGCATCGGCCAGGTCCTTGAAATTTAAGCAAACCTTAAATTTTTCTAAGACCTGTCCTAAGGAAGCTTGGGCATGGCCAGGCCCTAGAAATAGTCCCATCTGCAATCCCACCTCTCCTTCCATAACCAACCCAGCCGGCAGCCAAACGGGTTGACATTCCCAATATTTGGGGTCAGGAATGACTGCCATCCCATCTGGCTTTAGCAGTTTTAGTGACGTTCTCTGCTTCTAAGGTCTGAAAACCATCTCCCAACCTCTCCATCCCAGTTCCAGGGATGCCCATGGCCATCTAGGAAACCAGCCTCATGAAGGCAGCCCAAGACGTATTTTCTTGGAAGAGTCTTTCAAGATCTACTTCAGGCTGTTTAATTACAGCTGGGTCAGAAGAAGCCTTACAGATTTCTCTAGGGAGTATTTTGGAGAGGGAGGGCTTTTAATACCAGTACATTTGGGATGGGAACAATTAACCACCTCACCAGCAGCCCCAAACTGCAGCTACGCTGCCACCAACCGCATGGTCCATCTCGAAAGAAAGACTTCTCCCATTTTCCTAACACCACACAACCCTCTCGCCACGCAAGCCCTGCCAGGGCCAAGGGTGCCACGTGTCACTGTCCCCTAAGAAAGGAAGGGCAGCCACGGGGGGACAGCAGCTTGGCTCATCCCAGACCCCAACACGAAGCCACGGCTGCCACCACGGGGCTCTCCAGCCCCACCACCTCCCCAAAGGCAGTGTGCTGCTGGGAGGGGAAACCCAAAAGCCACAGAGACTGTGCGTCCAGAGGTGTTTCCTAGTGTTTTCAGATTCCTTATTCCCCTTTAAAGGAAGAGATGGTATTGGAAAAGCCCCTTCCATGTCCCCTCTCATGCCCCGCTCCCGGCCACCCTCCACAGCACCCACACCATCCTTTCGGACATGGATCACCCTTACCTATTGAGCTGAGGAGAAGCTTGTCTCGACAACACTGCCCAGATAGCTGAGATTAATCAAAAACAAAGCAGTTATCAACACCCGCAAGGAGCCGAGCTCCGCAACACATCAGCACGTCAACAACTCCAAAGGAAAAGGAGGGAAAGAAACCAAACTGGAACACAAACAAAACGAGGTTGGAGAAGAAAGGGGGGAAAGAAACAGAAGAGAAAAGGAAAAGAAGAAACGGAAACGATAATCAACAAAGCGAATGGATACACTGCGTAAAAAGCACGGACAACAGCGCTGCTCTAACACGGATCTGTCCTGGAGCTGGGTCTCCTCGGGGTGCCCTGGTTAGGAGACGTGGACTTGCATCTACATGCTTAATTGCATCGCTCCGTAGCTGTTTTCCAACACAGAAGGCGTTTCAGGCTCGTTCAGCTCCTCTCCCTCCCCATCCTCTCCCCCGAGCCCTCCTTCCTTCCCCCTGCGCACCCCAGAGGGGTTTGCTAAGGCCATAACGCTTCCAGGTACCAGAGGGTGGGAGTGAAATGCGGAGGGCGCTGCGGGGTGAAACGCTGCCTCCCCCCTCCCCGAAAAACACACGCGCCTCTTCTTCTCCGTACGCCTCCGACCGCGCCGGCTCCACGGGGCTGGGCGCCCCAGCCCCCCCCGACTCCTCTCTGCCGCAAGCTGGGGCAGGGGGGATCCACCCCGCCAGACAAGAAGCCAAAATGAAGCGAGACGAAAGGATGGGACGAAAGCACAGCTACAGGGTCTAAGGTGCTGTGAAAGACGGAGGGAAAGAGGAGAAATACAGAGAGAAAGAGAGAGAGACGCTTTTTGCTTGGAGCAACCCTGGTACCTGGAAAACCAGCCGCTACTGTCTAGTGCAGCCACATCCCTCTTTAGGGCAGGATCTGAGCGTGCCGGCAGCCTCCCGATCTCCGCTGGGGTTAGTTTATTTTTTTTATTTTTTTTTCCTCCTCTCCTGACATTGCTGCTGGTGTGGCTAAAGTCCTCGATCTCTCCCTGCCCGCATCCCGGGGCTGCAGCATCCCTTTTGCAGGTGGGGCGGTGACCGTGATAGCTGTTTCTGTCATGCATTAAAGCTCTCTAGACTCCGCGGGAAGGAAGAGGAGGATGACAAAGGCGCGGCAGCGGCAGCCCTAACGTTCGAAGAAAGCCAAGAGCCAGAAGCTAGAAGAGGAAACAACCGCCAGTGACACCAGGACACTTACCTACATGAACCAGGTCATTGCACGCCTGGTTGAAAACCCGTAGTCACGGCGCTCCCGGGGTCCCAAGCAAGTGGCTGGGGAGGAGGCAAGCGTGCCGCCGGCACCGGGAAGGTCGCCTGCCTAAAACCCGGCTCGCCGGGGCAGCGGCCATGCAACCTGCGGCAGCGCCAGCCTCTTCCTAGCAAAGCCCGCGGGACGCCGTCTCCAAAAGGGATGCTGCAGCGCGCCCAGACAGACCCTACGAGTTGGGATGGCGATGGCGGGGAAGGAATCGGAGGGAGCGGGTGAGGCAGGGTGGGGGAAGCCAGGAAGGGTCTGGGGGGGGCACCGTGGGGCTCATGCACTTACCCCGTGGTGGCTACTGTGGTGGATGTCTGCTCCGGTTGGAGAATCTCCTCGCTGGCCCTCCTTGGAGAGGGGATGTCTCCGAAAACATCCATGGTGTCCGTGGGCAGGGAGGAGCCCTGGGAGCCGGAGTAGCCGGTGGCCAGGGGGGTGAAGGCGGTGGTAGGTCGGTAGCTGGGGCTGCCCCCCCGGCTGCTGGGCGCGGGGGATCCCGTCGATGGTGTGGATTTGCGAGAGAAGCTGACGGCCGCGGGGGGCTGCAGGGTGATCTCCGATACCTCCGTCTGCTGGATGAGACCCGGCCGGGGCCGGGCACGGGCGGTCAGCTCCGGAGAGCTGTTCCGGGAGCTGAGGGGGCTTTGGGTCAGAGGAGAAAGCCTCGAAGGTTGTAGCACCACCTGATGTAAACTGGGCTCAGCCCTCCTGACCTGCCGAGGGCTGGGACGAGGTCGGGGTTGGGGCTCGTACCACCTGGTATCCAGGCTGAATGTGCTTGTGCCGCTGGGGCCGACGGGCTCGGACGGTTCGTGGTAAGGCAACACGGGTATGCCCATACCTTGGCTGGTATGTCTTAGCTGCCCTTGACATCCCATGGGTTGCATAGGTTTGTCCTGCCACTTGGTGGTGGTGGGCACGGAGGTTTGTCCCCTGCCCGGTGACTTGCCGGTCCAGCTCTTTGGTGCCTCCAGGGGCAAGATGCCCGGGTAGGATGCGGGGACCACCTGGAGAGAGGAGGGGGGTGGTCCCCGAGGAAGGCAGCCGGTGGGCTGGGTACCCTCGGCCGCCTCGCAGGGCTGGAGCTGGTGGGGGAACGGCGCCGGGGCCGGCTCCAGGCCACCGAAAGGGAATTCGGCCCTACCCCAGGGCTCGGGGGACCGGCCCCCCGTGGGGGTCTGGGCCAGGGGCAGCGTGCTGTTGGAGGCGTTCTCCCCGTTCTCCTCGGGGATGGTGGGGTGTCCGAAGGGCCCCTCGGGGGGCAGCGGCGGGGAGGACATGACCGAGCTGAGCGGGCTGACTTCTGGCATGTAGAAGGGTGGCGGGTCCACCTCCCCCGGGCTGCTGCTGCTGAGGTAACCGTAAAACTGGTGGTGGAAAGCCCGGGGGGCCGGCGGGCGGGTCTGGCCGGTGGCCTGCAGGGTGCCGGGACCCTCCAGCGCCCGGTGGAACCGGGGGCTGTATGCTGGTGGCTGAAGGTAGGACTCCTGGCTGGAGGAGAGAGGGGTGAGCTGGGCTTTCAGGGCGGTGACGGAGGCGGGGACGACGGGGTCATCGTTCTCCTCGTCCGACTGCCTGAACTCGGGGTACATGTCCGTCTCCTCCACGAAGGGGAAGCCCTCGATCCGCCGCGTCTTCAAGGAGGGCTCCATCTCCGCCGGGTCCATGACGAAGCGCCCGTCCGGCCCGCGGCTGATGAGCTCGATGGGGGTGGTGGCTTCGGCTTCGGCCTCCGCCTTGGAGACGCTGTACTTCTTGCTGCTGATGGCTCGCTTGGTCTTCTTGTAAAGGGAGAGCTCCTTCTCCTTGGTGGGGCTCAGCATCCTCTTGGCCTGCGGGCCCTGGTCGTCCGAGGACTCCGAGGGGGGACGGAGCGTGCGGATGCTCTCGGGACTCACCTTGCCGGAAGACAACCTGGACCACAGGGGAGAAAAACCAAGAGAGGGGGTCGGTCACGCGGAGAGGAAGGGAAGTCTTCTCACCCAGAGCTGCTGGCTAGATCCGGAAAACAAAGTGCTACCAGCTCTCAGAAGAAGAGCCACTGGGAGAAATGTGGAGGGGCTAACCAGGATGGCAGAGCCTTGCCCGGCCATGGCACAGGACAGAGGAGCAGCCGCCGTGCACATCATCCCACTCCTCCAGAGCAAAGCTTGGCATCCCCCCAGGGCTGGCAGCTCACACCAATGCCTTGCAACAAGCTCTGCGGCCCCAGCAGGGAGAAAGACAAGATCCAGAGCTCACTTCCAACCCCTGCAAAAGTTTCCTACGTTCACCTGAGCTATCCATGCCCGGGAAAGCCCCCGAGCAGAGGGATGTCAGGTAAACATCCCCTCCTGCAGAACTCAGAATCTCATTTGGAGATGCTGATGGATCATTCCCAACCAACTTTTCCCCTGCTCTCAACACTCAAATTTAAGGCTGAGTGTCTCAAAAGGCAGAGAGCATCAGAATAGTTCACTCATGCCTATCCAAAAAGCCTCAAACAGGATTGCAGGGCAAAAGATGGCAGATCCAACAGAGACGGTGCAGGCAAGGTTATTTCAGTGCAGTGGACAAACCAAAAAAAAAAAAAAAAGCAAGATTAAGATCCATCAGCACCAGGACATTTTGCAATGGACCAGGAGCCAAAGCATGAGGCATCCACATCTCAGACTCCCACATTCCCATCAGGAAGATGCTCCCGCTGATGAGCAGCTATGCAAGCTTCGCTGGGCTCTGCAAGCACAACAATCCATCACCTTTGGGCACATGTGGCAAGAGGCTTCAGCGGGGCAGTCTCCATGGGAAAAGAAAAGATAGGCGTGTAAGGTTCTCTGAATTTCCCAAGAACGAACAGAGCCAACAGAGAATGACTCAAAAGCTACACCGAGCTTGCAGGTACGCAGCAGGCTAGCCCTTCTCCTAAGGAGCCCCATCAAGCTGGGTGTGTAACTCAGTTCCATCGGTCAGCTCCAGATCTGGAGAACCTCCACAGATCCAGCGGGGTCGTCTCTTAGTTTCAATTTTGCTGCGTTTGACCCTGCTGCTTTCTCCTCCAAAGCCCGTTTGTCTCTTGCGAACCGTTGTGTTCCCCCCAAGTTCAGGGAACACCAAAACCAACTCGCCAGAAGCAACCCAACAAGGTCAGACATTCCCATTTGAGCCTTGCAACAACTGGAGGAAGAGGCACCTTGAGGACCCCCAGCCTGGTGCCGCATCGAATACACAGATACTTACGGGGACTCCAAACTCTTCCTGCAGTGGGTTATCGAGAGAGGAGGGTCTGGAAGAGAATAAAAAAGGGGAAAGAAGAGAGAACGCTAAGGAGGCGCAACACGACAGAGACAAGACAAACTCGACATTCAAGACAAGAAAAGACACTCAACAAGAGGCCAAGGTTTCATTGCTCCAGTGCTTTAATGGTTGCTGACAACACACAGCTCCCGCCACGGGTCCTGCCTGTCCTGCTGCTGCAGCCTCAAGGAGACGGAGCCCATTCCCCTGCCCTCTCCAGCTCCCCTTCCCGCACAGCCCCTGCAGTCCCAGCTTTGGGGAAGCACAGTGGCAGCATCTCCTCCGCTGTGGTCCCGCTCGGGGCTGGGCAGGAGGCAGCTGGAGAGCCCAGCTCCGGGGGGACCTCAGAGAGACGAGTGTCCCCTCCACCTCTGACCCAAAGGATGCCCCACAGCCCTAAACCCCCAGCTCTAAGAGTTATCACCACGCAAGAGTGCTCCCTCGGACATCCCAGGCTAGTTTGTCTCCTCTTCACAAACCCTGCCTCTCCCGCTCCCGACCACGGGCACTGTCAGGCACAGCCGGGGGATGAAGTCAGGGCTTCTCCTGAGGACGCGCGCGGACGGAAGAAGAGACAGACAGGGGAGAAGGTTATCACCACAACACAAGCAGGGAGGAGAAAGGAGGAGGAGGCGAGGAGGGAGGAAAGGAAAGCACCGCGGGGAACAGGCTCACCTTTCTTGCGCTTGAGCTTGCGTTTGCGTTGCTTGTTGACGAAGCAGGCGGCGAGTGTGCTGAAGAGGATGGCAGCAGCCAGGAAGCAGATGGTGGCAACGATGCCAGCCAGCACCGGGCGGGCTAGACCCTCGTCCGTCAGGTCAGGCTGAGGGAATACGTCTGCGGAAAAAAAAACAAACCGCAAGAATTAGGTGTTATGCACACACAGCCCTGCCTGCTGCCTTCCCCACGGACCTACCGCAGCATGAAGGCAACTGGTACCAGGACTGATGATCTCTAAGACCCTGCTTCCAACCCAGCTCAGGCTGCTGCAGCACAAGGTATTTTTTACCCTGTGTGTCGGTGCTTCATTTCAGCTTTTCAATGAAAACTGGTCTCCAAATCCCCATGACACCCCCTCTAACCACCAGCACATCTGCACCCCCAGCAGACCGTATCCGCAGCCATTTGCAGCTGCAAGCCCTGCACACCCCAGCGCTCTCACGCAGGGCCAGCACGCCTGCTGGGAGCACCATCTTTCAGCCTGGGTGGGCAGCTGCACACGCAGGCACTGGCAAATCCCATCAGAAAACCGGTGTGAGAAGAGCAATGGCAGGCGAGCAGGCATGCTGCGGCAGGCAGGCTCTCCGCACCGCGCCGGCACCACTTGAGGGCAGAAGGAGACCGCTGCATTCCTGTGCGCAGCAGAGCTGGGTGGCTCCTCGGCTTTCATAAAAGCAGGGATCGCCACATCCCCATCTCCTCCTGTCGCCCTTGTCTTCCCCATAACAATCACACATCCTCATCTGGCCCTTGCTCCAGGAGCATCCTCCGAGCTGGACCGAGGTGCAGGGTAGGCACGCACGCTGCAGCGTGTTGCAGTCTCCATTGCAAAGCTTTTCTCCCCTCGGGCTCTGCACTGCAGTGCTACGTTTCCCTCTCTGAACCCTTCCTTCCCATTTCCAGGCAGCGCAGTGCCCGGTCGGAGCTTTGTTCTCCAGGCACCCTGCAGAGAAGAGATGCGCTGCCGCTCTGCACCAGGGGATGCCCGACAACGCTGCACTCCGCGGCAAGGATTAAATGTCCTTGCCTGCTCTGAGTGCCACCAGTCTGTCTGCATCAGGAGGTGGCACAGGGGCAGCAGCATGCCCGGGACACTGATCGTCACCGTGTGCCCATCAGCCCAGCTCACAGCCCGAGCGTCTCATGCAAAAAGCACAAAACCAGCCATCGCTGTTCTAAGCAAGTACTGATGCAATGACCACAGCTCAGGTCCCTGCAGAAGCAGAGATGCTCCCGCAGTCAGGGACAGAACAAGGAGCCACCCCTTACCTGTACTGGACACGCCAGCAACGTTGCTGGGTTCGCTGATGAGATCCTGCATGACCGCCAGGACGCGGAACTCGTACCAGGTGTCCTGAAACACCAAGAACATCTGTCAGGTACCCCCCACCACAGCCCCCAACCTTCCCCAGCTCCTTAAAGACCCAAGCATGGGGACCAAACCACCCTAAAAGCTTCCCCAGAGGTGCAGCAGAGGTACGGTGCAGGCAGCCCCTGCTTACCTGGGACAAGTCCTTGGCAAAGAACTCGTTCTCGGTCCCCGGGATGCCATCATCCAAGATCTCCCACCTCTCCGCCACGCGGAACTCCATGATGTAGCGGTCGATGGGGAAGCTGTGGTTAGCGGGAGGAAGCCACGACAAGAGGACGCCTTGCTGTGTCCGGTTGGCTGTTAGGCACCTCGGTGGGGTAACCAACACCAGAGGCTCTGGAGTTGTTACAGGGAATGCTGGAGACAGAGCAGACAGGACAGGGACACCTCTGAGATGGGGCAAGGGGAAGCACAGAGGATGCTCTCCCCCTATGTGCCCCATCAGTGGCTGATGGAACACTGTGGCAGTGGTTTAGAGCATGTCTCAGGAGTGTCCTTTCATCTCAGAGGTACAAATGTGGCTTTGCAAAAAGCAGGGGACTAACGATGCAGTGACTCCAAGAAAAGGGGCACAGCATTAGACAAGCTCCTGCTCCCCCCCACCTCTGCCTGAGCCAGCCCCAAGGCAGGTGCCAGCGCGAGGTCCTTTGTGTTAGCTCCCTCTCGGAGCCGCACGCAAGTGATTTTGTGCTCTACTTGTGCTCCTCCTGACCCCAGCTGAACTTAGGGAAGATCTGAGAGGCGACTGGTACAGTACAGCTCTCCTACGCTGTCTCTTAGGACAAGCTTTCAGGAGCCTCATGCATCCAGCAAACTCCACAAGCTTCATCCAGGACCCTCCACAAACTACCTTCT
>VZTO01025137.1:1089-15359 GCA_013400615.1 Syrrhaptes paradoxus | reverse complement strand
TTGCACAATAAAAGCCTACAGGAATGCATCACTGAACATTATTTGGACCAAAATGTACACAGCTGCAAATCTAATTATTTATTTAAATAGCTAAATATTTCTTTTTTACTATATTCAGAGCTTTTTCTATTGTCTTCTGCTGATAATCTGTGAGATTTACAAATTTAGGAATTCTATCCCCTTAGCTCATCAGTCATGCATCATTAAAAGCCTAACCTCTTTGTTCTAAGAAAGGATCTTTCTCCTCTTCCTTTTTAGTTTGTACCCTTCTGTAGTAGCAGTTATTTCTATATCTTTTCTCAGAAGATAATGCTTGCAGAAAACATAAATGGCAGAATTAATAGTATAAAAATTATATTTACCAAAAATGGTATGAAAAGAGAAAAGAGAGTTTGTATGGCATGAAATGTGCTATGGGGATAACTTGTCCGTCTGTAGAAATTTTTACTATGGGTTAGATATTCTTTCTCAAATATGGGCATGCAGTAACCTGAACATTACTCTTGGGAGGAAGAAATCAGGAAGAGAAAACTAATTCCTAAGAAAAGAAGAAACATCAAATTCATGTAAAATTAATCCCTTCAGGAGAAATGGAAATGGAAAATTTACTTTATTCATTTACTTTTTGTAATTTTAGTTTTATTTGCTTGCTTAGTATAGATTGAGGGCAGCTAGAAAGACCAAAGGCTGTATCAGCAAAGAGAACGTCATTCTTCAAACTCTAGGAGAAAGAGTGACAAATTTTGTTGGAAAAGTTTGTGATTTTCTGTGCCAAGTGTTTTGACGAACAGTTTGCATAATGTACTTGGTAATCCTTGAGCATCTAGTCTTACTATTTTTCTTTCCTTACACTTTAGATCTATTTGGATCTATTGATTGAATATTGAAGGCCTTTAAGCATTTTAAACTTTTATAAAGGAAGAGTAGAAGTGTTTGATTTTCCTTCACTGAACTGATAAAGATAGACTTAAAAGCTGATTTTATGGTTCACAGCTTAGTCTGGATCCCTTTTTGTTTATAATTAGCCCAGCGGTTGTATGTGTAAATAGCTACTGGTTAAAACGGCCACAGGTGTAGCTAAAGAACCTCTAGTACAGTTCCTTCCTTTAGGGTTCTGGTACATAGCACAAGTGAGCTTCTTGGGAGTGCATCATAGTACAGATCAATCAAAACCAAATCTAAAGCTGAAAAGCAATAAAATGAAAGCTGAAAATCAAAAGAAAGGAACAGTAGCCTGGTAAATAAGTTGGGTTCAGTCATGAAGTGAGGGTTTATGACGAAGCTCTTTGTTGCTGCTGTTTAACAGCTTTGAGCTATACCATACTAGCAAAAACCACCAAAGTATCTTAGAAATGAGGTTCAGCCACCCTTCTAGACTGGGGTCAGTTCAGCCTACTTGTAAAATGTAAAACCCCGGAGAACCCAGTGCTCGGTGAAGACAAGTCCTGACACCTGTAACTGTATTGTAACAGATGGCTACAACTTGCTGATTAACAGGAGGAAAGGGCACAAACTGTTCTTATTTGCACATTTGTTTCATTTCTTTCTGATCTCCAGATAGAGTGTTTTAATTTTTTTATAGAAGAGTAATTTTTGATACAAAGTCCAAAGAACTGGATCTTCAGTAATTTAAATTAAGATTTGTCATAAACAAAGCCTTGAAACTTTTACAGGTGATGGGAATATGATAGCATAGGTATAGTCTTGCAGCTAATGATTTACATTTAATGATTTAATGATTAATGCAGAGAATGATTTACAGATTAAAGATTATATTTAGAATAGCGTAACAACAGGGTTAATGGGAGTTTGAATGAATCTTCATTGTGCCTTCCCGGTTTCAGGCATTTTCACAGCTACAAACCAGTGACCAGCATATGGCAAAGTGAAAACAGTAGAAGGAAAGGGATGTCCACATACCCAGTGGACATTTATGCTAACCAGCAAGAACACTAAGGTAGATGACTAATATTGAAAATATAAAAGTCGGTGCATTTTATTAAACTTGTAAATGTGTATATTTTATTATTTTAGCTATGCTTTCACATCTTTTATGCCAGGCTGTCCACAAGGCATCCCTGGGCCTGGTTTCATCTGAGCGTTGTTTCTGCTTGGTCCCCAAATGGCTCTCCAACAATTTTAAATGTAATGCTCATTTGTTACCCAGCTGCTGGGTACATTGTCATTATATAACTTGTGTGCTTCACAGGAAGCTGGGTATTTCTGTTTTATATAGAAATTCAGTGTTTACAGGAAGAAAACATTTGACTTCCAAAGATCACTAGGAAAGTTTTGCTTTTTCTTACCCATGTTTGGACATGAGGGCTTGAAGCCAGCTTTTGTTGATTCCTGGAGGAACTCATAGACATTTCAGCTTAGTCACTGCTGTTGCCAACAGCCTCTGTCAGATGTATTACACTCTCTAAAGCTCAACTAATGAACCTAGGGTTTGCTGTTATGGAAAGACATAAATTAAATGTACCACTCCAACAAAGAGTTCAAATTGAGAAGAAATATGTATTTTGATCAGAAGCAAATAGGTCAAATCTTCACAAATAAAATATCCTCATGTTGGAAACTTCTATAAGATGAGGAATCTCTGTTCAGTGTGAAAAAACAATGATCCATAATGCTGTGGTTGCTATGGTAAGAACTGTCAAAGCTACAAAACTTTAAAAATTGCTCCTCACCCTGTTCAACTAAAGCAGTGACTGTTCTGTTCACATACAGAAATTTATTAATTCTTTTTTTGAAAGAATTTAAGGTTTTAGCTGGCTTGTGTCATTGTGATGAAAAAAAGATTTTCCAACAGTCTCCCCTGATTTATAATCATGTGTGTATGCATGTGTGTGGTGTCATGTTTGATGTTGAGGATTAATGATTGGATGCAGGAGATTTAGGCTCAAGTTTCCACCCAGAAAACCACTGGGTACTGTACACTATAAGGGTCTTTCAGATTTCACATTTTGCATTAGCCTGAAAACCCCTACCAAAAGTTTTGTCACCAGTTTCCCAGTAGCTGTAATTGAGGTGAAGAACGCTCTCAGCATTTGTGCACTGCAGTCCATCTCCTCTCAGCAAGAGTGTGTGATCTAAAGGATTATTATCTTGAAAACACCTTTGCACAACATTATTGATTATGATCTTTTTGGCTTATTATGTAATACCACAAACAGCTGTTGAAACACTTCATCTGGGAAAGTATATCTGTGAAAATTTTGTCAGGTAATTCCCTATTGAGAAGTGTAGAATATTATGCTTAATAAGACCTCTTCTTCAGCTAGGCTGATCCAAATTAGGAGGGCCTGTGGGCTTCATAAGAGCCAGTGAGGCCTACTTGCATGAGGAATCTTTGCTGTAGTGAGGATATGACACAGGCTTCACGCACAGGTGAGAGGAAGCCATTTCTTTGTGGCTGTTCTACTCCTGTCTGAAAAGTCAAGACTTAATAAAGACTAAAAAGCATATCTTCCTGAGTAAAAGGTGATGTTTGTGTCATGTATTTATATATAGAAAAGAAGAGGATTTTAAAGCTATTTGCAGATCTAGGACAGCTTCTGATTACAGTTGGGTCTAATTTGTTTTAAATTTGATTAAACACTCTACCTTTAAAGCTGTATGTAAATGTTGTATAAATATGCAATGTTTCTAACGTTAGCAGAACCTTTCCAGTATCATACACTACATACTTTAAAATAGTTTTATTTCTCTCGGGTCAAGTTTTTGTGCATTCTCCTGTGTCAAGAAATAAGTTCTTATTCTTTCAAGTGGAATATTTGTGACTGTATAGTGATAATTTCTCTCTAGATCCATGATGGGTTTTGCACTCACATTTAAATTTATAGCAGCTTTTAGACTATTTTCAGTATGACGTGCATTCAATTAGCTTCAAAAGGTTGCCATAAAGACAATAACAGAAGAAATATAGTTTAAATATATCTGGTATGTTTTAGTAGTAGAATAGCCTCGTAAGAAGTTCCTGAGATTTCATTTCAGGTTTTAAGTTTCTTTAAGCATAGAACAGAGATTGTTTAGAGTTCTAGATAGCAGTGATGGTTAGAAAGGCCCCACTTATTAAACTGGTGGAACAAGTATCAATAGTACAATATGAGCATGTGCTCTCTGTCTACCCCTTGGAAGCACTGGTGTCACACTATGAATTTGTAGAAAACTATTTGTCCTGGCTGCTGTCTGCAGAGGAAAAATACAGCCAAGAGTAAAACTTGGTGTGGTTTCAGACACAGAAATATTTGAGGCAGTCCACCTTTTCATGAGCCAACTTCTAAGATATTATTGTTTGTCCTACACTTAACCTTCTTTGTCAAAATACTATTTAAGTCACATAAAACAATATCTTACTGTTGAGGCCAAATTTACTTACCTTTTATGAAAAGTACACTTCTTTTTAAATGTATTGTATCTACTTGCAAGCTCATGGGAAAGATAATTTCTACCCATTTACAGATATTTTTATTTTCTCTTGTGATTATGTGGTTGTTTTATTTCCAGAATTCCATTCTTCTTCATGTGAGTTTTTAAACTGAATTTAAAATATGTGCAGCTATTAGGAATTAACAGTTAAATAATTAATGACTTTATGTTTCTTAAATCTTTATTTTTCTCTTTAGTAGCGTTGGTGGTATTTTCCACAGTACTATTCATGCAAACTAGAGGCATGTAGTATTTTATTGTCAAAATAATGTTTCAACTAGTAAAATGGCAAGGGAATACTGACTGAGCTATTAATAAAACACACCAGCTTTTAGCTGGCAAAGCAGCCTTCTTTCCATCAAATATGTCTCAGCCTTTAATAAAGAAACTCAAGTGGTGTAGGTGAAAAATTACTTTTCTCACCCGGTCATCTGTCTGTCATGTATTATTCAGGTCACCAATGTTTGTCCTGAACTGTATCATTCTGTAGTTGTGTCAGGTATGAAATATGTTCAGTGTAATTCCATCAGACTTCACGAAGTTGATTAGAACAGATCACCTTTCGGCATGGGCACAAGTTATCTCAGCAGATTGAGTGAAAAAGACTTATTTATCTTTGCCTTATAATAAAGAAAGAGATGAGCAAATTTATCCATTAACTTGAAAAGAGTCTCATATTTTTTGTGAAAACTGAAGGCAGTAATTTTGATGAAAATACTTTAATACATGAATGTTTCTTTGAAAATATATGTTTGTGTTTGAAACCAGAAAATATAAACCTTGAGTCACATGCATTATATAACAAGCTTTTAAATGATTAATTTTTTTTTCCCCTGAGCAAAATTATTGGAAACAATTACATTGGTATTGCATTATTTCTGTTAGGTTGTAAGCTGGTAATGGCTCCTTATTTCCTTTAAACTTAACTATAGGTAAAGTTCTAAAGATGATGGTGTGTGATACATTTTGTTCTAATTAATAAGGATACAAAATAAGATTACATAATTTGTCAGAAATATCTATTAAAATAGATGATTCTTGTTTCTCAAGGATAATGACTGAACTTCTGTTTACCAATAGTTTGATAAAGCAATTTTTACTTTTTTTTTTAACATAATATACTTCGTATTGTGGAGAACAATTCTATTTGGCTATTGAGACAGTATTAATGACCTAAGAACTGTTTTTAAGGTCTGTAATAACTCAATGTAATCCCATCTCCAATACCGTTTCTAACTGAACATATCCATGCCCGATGTACAGCTCCTGCAGATGCTCAGTGCCGTTGTTCTAGCGTATACTTCCTGAACCACTGCATCTCAGCAACAGGAAATTCATGATAGGCTATCAGACAGACTGGGACTGTCCTGTCTGCCGGTGGACTGTTATGCTGCTTGAAATGTAGGCCTTCACTTATAGAGAATGCAACTCATTGGTATTTGTTTCATTCTGCATTAGTGGAAGTGTAGTACAACAGAGCTGACAAAACGAGTCGGATGGAATTAAACAACCAGCAACTTCTGTGGGGCCACTGAGCCTCCACGGCAGTTCCCCATCTCTCCTGGCAAGGAGTGGAGAGCCTTGCTGCTGGGTTGCTTACTCTGGCTGAGCGCTCTTCTTGAGCAGCATTGGATGTTGAAGCAAAGCCGGGCCTCAGTGCTTCCCGTTCCACTTTCTTTTAGTGAGAAAGTGTAGTCTTACGTGCCTGTCTCTGGCAAAGGGTGGGGACAATGAATACTGAGAGAGGAGAGCTGAAGGCTGAAACCCTAATTTTGTGTTTTCTAGAGTGTCCCTAGTTTGCTGGGTTTTGTGCTCTCCCTTTTTGGCCATCCAGTGGATGAGCAGGGACTAGTTTCTTAAGTCAGAGCTCTGAAATAATTAGTTCTGTCATAATACAAATAAACAAGTTATTTTATTGATCCAGGCCTTACCAGTTTAAGGGCTCTACCCAAGAAAAATTTTGACTTTCTAGTTTTAATAATACAGTACCAATATATAAAAAATTTCTGTTATCACCTTTCTTCAGGAAGGTTTGTGAGAATCTTAATGTAAAATTGAAAGTATAGATTTACTTTAGTAAATGGCTTGTTAGCACATGCTAACATGTCCTCCAATAAAATGCACATCTGAGTTTTAAAGCAGGGTATCTGAATGCTCCTCTTGAGCATCTCCAAGATTTTCAGACTGGGTTCATAATTGTAACCAGCTTTCTAGATTTTGCAGTACTGTGTTTCAGAAGAGAAAAGTGCACAAAACACTATTTATTCTTTTAATGTTTTATTAGGACAATCTCCTTGCAAGAAACTTCTCTAAACTATCCCAGAATATAACTCTGACTCACTTCTGTTAGAAACCTGGATCTATGAAGCTACTATTTTTTTTGTTAAAAATTATGTTAAAGTTTAAGATATTTTTATTTTTTATGAAACAGTTAAACTAATCTTTGAATTTTAATTTTGAATCCTTACAAGTATGTTATTTAATAACTAAAGCACATGCTGCCATTTTGCTTGGAATAAATGGAACCCAAATTTAATATATCAAGATAAAACCTTATTTTTTTTCTCAAAGAATAAAACAAAACTCAAGCTTGTTGCCATTTTCCCCTGAGTTAGAAAATAAGAAAGATAATTTTAATAATATCTAAGATAATAGTAATAAATTAAAGTATAATCTTTGTATTTCAAAGCATTGACAATGAGAAGTGCTTTACTAACCTTTTAAATATTTGAACAATTTTCTGCATCTTTTTTTAAGCTTTTTTTTGTTCAATTTCTCTGCTCATCAGAAAGCTTTGAGAGCTCTTTTTTCTTACTCTTTCATTCTGCAGCCATTAATCTGTGTCTTCTTCCCCAGCCCTTGATAAAGAGCTATACAGACTAAGGCCAGTTAATAGATGTAGTGGGTCACATTCTGCCCTCAGATACAAGGTCAGGGCTCAGCTCCCGTTGAATCTTCAAAGACTGCAACCAATGTAAGTTTTGGTTGTGTATTTGAGGGTGGAATTTGGCTTAGCTTGTTTAAGGAGATCATGAAATTCATAAATGGCTGTACGGTTTGTGCTATGGAAAAGAACACTAAAGCTCCGTATAAATAATCAGCACAATGTACTTGCCACTGTGGAAGGTGCAGGCAGAATATACAACATGCTAACAATTGGTTTAAAGACCAAGGTTGCAACTTTTATTGAAACAGAATAGCTTAAACTGCAATGTTACTTGACAGATAATAGTCTCTGCAGATGTAAGTAACTGTAAAACCCAAGGGCACAAATCAAGTGCTTCAGATCCCATGAAGATGTGATCTCCAAACTGTACCAATACCTGGGAAGAATCTAATTTCTCAAGGGTACCAGCGTATCTTTGCTTCTACTCTGTTCATTTTGTGGGGAATACTATGACATTTTGTGGTTTGTTAAAGTCAGGTGCTGGAATAAAGAGATTAAATGAGTAATTTTCCTTTTACTTATTATAAAAAGGGGGAAAAAAACAAAAATCTGCTTCTAGGTTTGATGGAAAAATATGTTTTACATATAAACACACTGTAATACTATTGGGAGACTAAATGAAGGATCCTAGAGTCTATTATTTTTATTTCAGCTTTGAATAAATCTTCTCAGGAATTTTTGCAGTCATGGCAATACTGATGTAAGAGAGTGAAGGCTTCATTAGGCAGGTGATACAAAGACATATAATTAAAAAGTTCCTAGGGACTTCACTGTGTATTAGACTGGTTAGAGTTTCTCTGCTTCCCAAACAATCTTTTACATGGATTTGGGAACAGGTTATATGATGTTTTATGGCAACATGTTATGGTAGCAATTTCTGCCTCCTAGCTTTCATGCCAGAAGAATATCAACTAAATATAAACCATGCCTTGTAATAAAATCCTATTTAATGAAATACAGAAGTTATACTGTTTTGGGGGTATATAACTAGATTAATTCCCTGTGTACTTTGTAGAATTTCCTGCCTTTTTTTGACACCTGTGGTGGAATTTAGCCCCAGAGTAAGACACCTAAGTTCAGGTGTTTGAGTGTGAAATATTCTTCAAGAAGGGTTAAAAGCAAGATCTGATGAACTACAGGCCAGTCACCTTCACCTCAGTCCCTGGCAAGGTGATGGAACAAATAATTCTGGACAGCATTTCCAAAGTAAAGGAATGACAAGAAGATGGTTTGGAGGAGTTAGCATGGATTTACAAAAGGGAAATATATTCCTATAGTCGATTGTGTTTAGCTGTCCTGACAGTGTTTCCTTCCAACTTTTTGTGCACCCCCAGCCTACTTGCTGGTGGGGAGACATGAGGAGCAGAAAAAATCCTCATCTGTGTAATCACTAATCAGCAATAATGAAACGTCTCTGTGTTTCCAGCACAAACCCAAAACTTATCCCTGTACTAGCTACTATAAAGAAAACTAACTCTACCCCATCCAAAACCAGCACACTGATACACCAAAGATTATGGTGCTACTTGGAAGGATATTGACAGGCTGAGGAATGAGGCTGAGGGGAATCTCGTGAAATCCAAAAGGGGGAAATACAAAGTCCTGTACTTGGAGAACAATAAGCCCAAGCACTTGTACAAAACTGTCTGGAAAGTAGCTCTGCAGAGAAAAAACTTGGATTTCTGGTAAACAACAAGCTGATCATAAGTCAGCAATGCTCCCTTGCAGTCAAGAAAGCCAACAGCGTACTAGGCTGCATTTTGAAGAGCATTGCCATCAGGCCAAGGGAGGTGAACCTTCCCATCTACTCTGCATTAGTGAGACACATCTTGAGTGCTACATTCAGTTCTGGGCTCTACAGTAGAAGGATATGGGCTTGCTGGAATGAGTCCAATGAAGTGCCATGAGGATGATTAAGGGACTGGAACCTCTTTCACATGAGAAGAAGCTGAGAGAACTGGAATTATTCAGCCTGGAGTAGAGATGGCTCAGGGGGATCTTGTTTATGCATACAGATTCCTGAAGGGAGTGAATGAAGAAGGGGCAGCTGGACTCTTACAGTAGAGCCCACTGACAGGCCAAGAGGCAATGACCACAACTGAGCATACAGAAAATTCCACTTAAAAGTACAAAAAATCTTTCTGCTCTGAGGGTGGTCAAACACTAGAACATGTTGCCCCGTTAGGTTGTGGAATCTCCGTTTGTGGAGATATTCGGAACCAACTGGGACATGATTCTCTTCTAGATCCTTGTCAGTCTGCTCTAAATCACCCTGCTTAAGCAGGAGGGTTGGACTAGATGATTTCAAGAGGCACCTTCCAACCTTAACAATTCTGTAATTCGGTGATATTCTCTAATATTTGAGCTATTTAGGTCACAATAAAGCAGACACTGACATTTGAGAAGTTGAACTGGTATTTGAACTCAATTGCACTTGATTAGGTTATCCACATGTAGCTATCTAGTGTTATTTTACATATCCTAGGGTATCTCTGATAGACAAGGCTGACAGATACGGCAAAGGATATATGCGAATCTTGCACTTTCTGGAGCTCTATCTGGAGTCATGTCATGTTACTTTAGGACATCTTTAGCAACCAAGTTGACCACTCTAACTCTATTGACTAGGTCTCTGTTGACTGTAACATGACCTTGGATGCCTAAGACAATGCACAGCTCCAAAATTAGGTGTCTCAGACTGTGATGGCTCAGCCAACTGCTGCTTTGAAGGCAAGTCAGTCAATACTAGGATTTCTGTAACTTAGACACTATAACTCTCTATTTAAATTAGAATGGGGTATAAAGGATTTTTTTCCATCCATCTCTAGGTCTTCCAGATCAAAAATTAACCCTATGTAATGATCTATCCCTCTTCCTCTTCAGGAAGCGTATTAGATGGTCTCTTCCTCAGTTAACTAACCCAAAAATTATATGAAGGAACTAGCACGTATTTTTTGAGGACAAATTGGAAATTGTTAAAATTAACCGGTGTTGATCAGTGATGTTGCTGAATTTCTATTTATATTCCTCCAAACCTACTTAATGTGGTAAATAAATTAATGAGAATTTGATTGTGGTCTTTGTGTTCTGTGGCTCTAGAGATTAATGTTACTATAGATGTCTTTGATCAAGATTTCTTGAGCAGTTAGAACAACTCAGGTCTCTCTTGTAATGGTGAAACCTTCTCTGTCTTGGGAAATTTAGATTCTGATTTTCAAAATATAGAATCAGATACTACATTTCAAAATGATGTTGTTACGGATAGCCAGTAATGTTTGGTTGCTTTTTTTTTAATGTAAAGAGAAAAAAGTCTGTTGTACAAACCAAAGTGCTAGTTGTACGAGACGAACTGTAGAAATATTTGTTACTAGTTTCTTAAAAAAAAAATTGTTGATAGTGTAGTTCAAAGCACTGTGTTGTCAGTGCTTTAGGCACAAGCATGTTAAAACCAGTATTGAGAAAACGTCAATTTTCATGGTAGTAGCTGTTTTCACAATGGAATGAACAAATCACCAAAAACTTTGGGAAAGTAAAATCTAACTCAATTAATTATAATGAGCTAATATGATGATTAAAAATAATTTATTAAATAAAGTTACTGACACTGTAAGGGAAACTTTAACTTGACAATGCTGTAAAATTCAGACCTTATGAGCTTAGTGAGTCAAGCGGTTATTTTGTTCCTGTTAAAGTCCTCCTCCTTTGATAAGGGCATATTTATATTCAGTGCAGACAACATCCTACTAGCCATCTTGCAAACATTTAACCATGCTGATTTCTCTGTTTAAAAACATCTGCTCAGCAAGAATTTTGTCTGCATTCATGTGACTCCACCAGATGTGTCAGATGTGTCAGTTCAGGGGTAGACATCATTAAAAGAGTTGGCTTTGAAAAAAACATTAATTCAACATTTAACTTCAAACAGAATTAAAGTGGAGTTAAACTGATATCAAAGAAGTTGGGAAGTTTGCATTGTCATGATGTGAGAGATAGTCATACAGTATGTTTCAGCAAGCTAGTTTGCAGGTAACATTTTGAAAATCAATGCACTTAAATTGTACATGGATTTTTTATATTTACATAATAATAATTAATTGCTTTTATTTGCTCTGCATTCATTTAAAAGATAACTATTATCTTCATGTTTCTTAAGTGTCTTAAGTTATATTTGTAGTGCTGTATATTTCACCTTTCGGAAACACTGGATTCATCTCTAAGAGTCAAAGCTTGGTTGTCAGCCTCATTTTCTAGCTTTTTCTTCATGAATGGATGTGCCATTTGCTCAGAATCAAATTTGGCATAAATAGATTTTTTTAGCACAGAATTAATTATTGTTTGCAATATTGGGAACTAAATTGATACAGGATGTTATACTGAATTTAAACAAGCATTTTGGATAAAAGTACGAGTCTCATGTCCCATTCTCTGCATCTGTGAATACTGATTTGTAGAATCAAGGGGATCTAGATAGATTTCAACCTTTTATGGTACAATATGGCAAAGTTAAGTTCCAATCAAATGTCATATATTTTCAGACTGCTTTAAAGGTGTGCAAGTCCACAAACTCTAAAAGATTTCTTATTACACAACTCTGAAAGTCACCCAGAGATACTAAGTTAGGAGAGTATATGCTCAAAGTAACTTTTAGTTGTGTTTTAAGAGTTTTCCCTAATAATGAGACATATCTAGTTTTGTAAAGAAGAATAATAAAAAAAAAACCAAACCAAACCCTTGAGACTTCCTAAACAAAACAGCTGTTGGCACACATTTTGAAAGTCTGAAGAAGAGGACATAGACTGGTTCAGTGAGAATGTGCAGCTCATAATTTTACAGAAATAACACTGTACAAATCATTATGCTGTCATGTTTAATATATGAGAAACACCACACGGAGAATATGCTTTGTTACATTATAATGAAATACTTCTATCTATGAGAGTTCAAATATGTGTATTTGCTAATGGTCAGAACATAACATGCTGTCTGGAACGTTCTTCATTAGAGGTCTTATCCACCAAGAATTTGCAGCTCCCACTGAGATCAAAGAATTTCGAATTTGCTTAATTCCTTTCAAGCTGTTCCCTTGAGTTCAACACATTAAGCTGACCTTTAGTACACTAAATGATGACTTCCTTGTTTATTTGGGGTTTTTTTAAGGAAGTTGTTTTTTCATACTTTTCCTGAACAAGTCTGTGGGGACCCAGTTTAATTTTCTGTAAAGAATGTCAGTGACTCGTTTTTTAGATTTGGTGGTAAAAGCATATTGTGGTAAAATGTATAATACAAAATGATTGCAAGGATGTAAAACTTAATGCCATCTGTGGTTTTGCAGTACCCCATGGAACTTACAAAATAATTATTTGGTCCCATGTGGCTGCAATATTTTAGGTAGTAATGTTGCTGATGAGCTTTTTTTTCTAAGCACATTTAGAAGCAGAACTTTTATTTCAGAAATTTAATTCTGTCATCTTTTTATTTGATAAAATAAAGCATTTTAAATTAAATTAAAAAAATACTTCAGAATGGTGTAAGGGGACAGCAGATCTCTATTTTTATTTTAAAAGATGCAACATTTCGTCAGGAAACAGGCCAAATCTAGAGTTCATCAGGTCCATAACACAATTTAAAATATTCTCTTTTATGAGACTCTTTTGACTAGCGGAGCTGCTTTTTATTATTCCATACTTCCTATAAAATGAACAAATAAGCAATAATCTTTCTGTATTACTTCATCTGGTGTAATTGTCCATCTTCACTCTGTTTCAGTTTAACTATTCTTCTGTCATTTTGCATATATAATAGTATTACATAACAGTATTGATGAGGTGTTAGGTACTAAGACTGTGGTGTTTACTTATTGAAAAAAAACAATGTCTCTAATACTACCCACTGTATCAAGTTTACTTTGAAGAAATGTTTTCAAGGTGATTTCACAAGCTTCTATTTCTGTTCTGGACATTGCATACTATGATTCAGTGTGTGTTTATTTTCAGAACTGGTATTGCTTGATTTTAGTTATAGTAATGTTAAACTGAAATAAGATATGCATATAGTATAGTTATGAAAATACCTGTCTAGTAAATAGTGCTCTTATTGAGTCCCTAAATGTGTGTATGGTTTTCAGTGTTATGGTTGTATAAGATAGGTTGAGTGTGTCCCATTTTCACCCCATAAATTAAAGCTGGCCAGGGTCAACTGTAAGTTATGTTTATTTTTTTCTCATTGAAAGTATTTGCTTTTCACATTTATGTAACCTTTTTTTTTTTTTTCCCCTTGGAACTGCCACTCCTTTATGTATTTCTCCCTTCCTTTGAAAGATGCACAACCTCTGTCACATAACTGGAAACATTCCTGCAATGTATGCAATTTCATATGTGTGTGTTACCACAGTCCACATTCTTTTAAAAATAACCACGTCTCAAATTAAGTAAACTTTTGATATCTCAGACAGTAATGGAGTGTATGCATGCCACCACAGATATATGTGCCACCGCAGGCCAGGAATAGGTTATTAATCAGTACACAGTTCTGATTGAAGCCTAAGAACTCAAAAGTTGTTATGCTTGTCTGAATCAATACTTCAGGTCTTCTTTCTTGAAGGTCTAATGTTGTTGGGTTTTTTAATGCCTTGCCTGTACAACCCTCCTGGCTTTGGGCTTATTGTTGCATTGTCCTGATTTGGCAGTGAGACTCCTTTGCGGAAATGGAGACAGTGTTCCCCTAAGAAGATAATAATCTAGGATACCAAATACTCATCAAGTTTGATAAAAGAATGGGAAAGAAACAATAAATTATCTGACAACTCTGACTTTGCAGCAAGGAGGATCTTGGAGAAGATCCTTCAGCCTGGAAAAGAGAAGGCTCCAGGGGGACTTTACAGCAGCCTTCCAGT
>VZTO01025132.1:95012-125750 GCA_013400615.1 Syrrhaptes paradoxus | reverse complement strand
CTGCAAGCCCCGTTACAGCCCATAAGTCAATGTTATGTCTTCCAGTTAATTACAATCTTGAAATGTCTTCAGCTGTATTACTATATCAAAAAGTCTGCCTCAAAATGCAATAATAAAATTCAGCAAAGGTGAATTTATAGGAGTACAAATAATCCCAGCTTTACCAGTGACAATTATTTTTAATGGTAATGTTTTGTACAGTCATGCAAGATTCCTGGGGATGATTTTCAGTTCTTGTCTCTTGTTCATTCAAGCAGGTAAAAAAAAAAAAAAAAGTGCATCATACTTAGTTGCCAAGGTAGAAATTTTTGCCATCATTCAGGGAATGTTAATTACGAACAGCTAAATGTAGCACTGTTGGTCATCTGCCACTGCACTGATGCAATCCGGTCTATCTCAGACATGCTGGAAGGAGAGGAGAAGAAAAGGGAAAAACTGAAAAGCACACAAGAATGTAGAATAACTTCCAGGCTCTATCTCATTTCAGCTCCTTAAAACCTTTTAATTAAAGTGTACTGTGCAGCACCAGGAAAAGAAAGTCAAATTTTGGTGAAAGAAAATGAGAAATTTTTTGTGCCCGTTTAGTATCAGCCACGAACATCGGCTTTTCCAGAATAGCCAGCCACTGATCCAGAAGAAAAATCTTCAAATAAAAGAATGGTTAATCTCAAGATGAGGCATCCCACCATGGCAGGGTTTTGATTTGAGACTCTATATTGTAAGGTGTATACGAGGAATATTTAGTGGCTTAACTGTCCCTGAGGAAGCTGAGAAATAAGTCACTAAACCTAAAATACCCATTATTTATGTACTCAGTTTGTAGCCCAGCTGTGGGTATAATAAAAAGGCTCAATTCCAGTTGCAAATGCAAAGTATTTAAACTTAATCGACTTAAATGTGCATTATGTAGATCATATGCAGTAATCAAATCTATTTATTTCTTTTTCAAAATATTTGGATACATTTAAAATTATAATTAATTATTTTCCTACAGTACTGTCACGCTGTAGTACTTACAAACAAGCCTGAACCACAAGTATTAACACTGTAAGAAATGTGTAGATGTGGTGCTTAGGGACATGGTTTAGTGAGTTAGATGGTGTTGGGTTGACAGTTGGACTTGATGATCCTTGAGGTATTTTTCCAACCTTAATGATTCTACGATTTTATGATTAATAAGAAGATCCCTGGAAAAGGATGACAGATTTTTAAAAGTAATTAAAGTGAGAGAATCTATGGATACAATTTTAAAAGCCTCTAGAATTTATTAAAAACCACACGTCCACAGAGTTTGAAACTAGTTTGTAGAATATAATAGAATATTTTCTCTTTGACAATGTTTACTGTTTGGAGTAGAGACTATATACCTTTCTTTGTGTTGGCATTGCATCTATCATGCTGTGGAATGTTAAAAGAAAATAAAAAAATGGTGCAACTGCACTTTTGACTAGTCAAAAGGGCTGTTTTCACTGATTGCAAAAGGGCAAAGTTTTCTGTTCTGTTTTTCAAATTCTATAGAAGTGTTATACTCAAATGCTAAATGAGTTTTTCAGAAGGCCTATTCTAGTATCATAAAAGCATATTCAAAATTATACTGGCACATTTATTACAGAAATAAGTATGGGTACGAAGCAGTTAAAAAAAGGGCAAGCCAACTCAGAAAAACTTAAGCCATTGACTCCCTGTTACGAATAATCCAAGTTTCAGATACCTTTTACTTGTATACTCCTTTTGCTTTAATGAAAGGATAAATTTAAACTACAGAGCTGGGCTGTATTCCATTTCCCCTCTACTGTTTTATTAAATAAGATAACCAAATTCTTTCCGTCTGTCATGGAGCATTAAGGGCATATTTTCCTTGTGGATTATATAGTATCAATTGGTAATACGCCATGTTGTGATGGACCAGAAAACATCATATAACCTGCAGCAAATTTCCAATGTATGAAAGAAACTCTAGTTGAACAGCCAGCCATGAATATCCAGGGGAAGGTAGGCCTCTTTAGCTGCATTAAAGCATGCAGCAAATTTGTTCCACCAACAGGTTTTCCCGTGTTCTATGACTGACAAGGTTTGTTCAGCTTCTACAGCACTGTGCCTACTAAAGTTTGTGCATGAAATTATTACCGTGTATGGATTATACAGATACTTTGCAAACTGAGAATACAGAAGTGATCAAGAAGACGAGGCAAAACCCAAACCTTAGCAGGAGACAGTATTTTTTTGACCACCAGCCCAATATTGGATAAAGTCTCAGAGAAAAGTCTTCCATTGGCAGGCGATGCATCTTCCTCCACTGCCCTGCCACCAGCAGTACCGCACTCCGTCCCTAGCTTTAACCCAGCTTGATGCCAATGGCCAGGTTCTTCGTCTAGGTATTCAGTTCCTTCAGCTGAGTCCTGGAGATAGCTGTGGTTTTGTAACAGACATTCATCCTTAGGGTTTTCACTAAAACTACTGACTTATTTGAAATCAGCAATTAAATTAGAATAATTTTTTTGGTCAGATTGACTGAGGCCAGACTTTGAATCAGCAGTATCTGTATGAAAGGTGAAATGCCATTACCAGCTCACTCGTAGTAAGTTTTCCAAACTCTGGATATTCCTAGGTCATGGTACTATGTGAAATGACACAAGAGATGTGAAAAGATCCACTTTAAGTAGTTGGTTTCTCAATATATTGTAGCAACTGTGCATTTCTCTCAGCAAGCTTTATGTACATCTAACACCCTTACAGAGTCATGTCTGATGTCTCGCATACATCAATGTTGCAGTAGTTGTGGGGGGAGGAAATAACTATAGGCCAGTTTCATGGCCAGATTAGTTTTTACTGCAGCCTTGAATTTTTACTGTACTTTGATGATGGAGGGCCATAATAATCTGTCACAAGTATCATCAGATGGCAGTATCACCATACATAGAGTGCTGGACTGAATTTGGTACAGTGGCTGTTATTGTTACCATGAAACAAGATTACTGCTTCATTATTAAGAAGCAAGGAAAGTGGAGTGTGTGCCTGACCTTTGAATGGCATAGGTGCTTTCAAAAGATACACATTCGTTTTCAGATTTTATTTAAGCTGGTCCCTTCATCCAGAGTTCCTATTGTGAGAAATGTCTATTTTTAGACAATTTTTTGCCATAAGGATAAATACAACATAGGGTACATGTGTGAATTTGGGCATGAAGGCTGGTATCTACTCAGAAATACTGTGATTTGAGGACATTTGATCTAGAGAAATGCTGAAGAGTGACATAATCAAAACCAATGTGTAGCAGTGCTTCTGAAAATTCAGTCCAGTATTTCTGTAGTTGACACATTCAGCAGGTAATTAGGCCAAAATATTTCACCTGCTTCTTCCTGCTTTTTGTTACATATCTACATTACACCTTTATCATAGGAGTGGTACAACAGAGAGCTGTTTCTGAGATGAAATATAGTCATTATAGTTGTGTCTATCAGCTTTTTTCCTTTTTCTTGCTGTCTTTTTAGTCAGTGGAAGTGGTCCCAGGTCCTATATCTCCCTAACTCAGAAAAACAACAAGTCCATTTCTGTTCCTTGAAAGTCTTGTTGGTAGTATGCAGCCACCAGCATGGCTGCAAAGAGTGTGCACGCTGCCTATGCCCTTCGACATGCATCTTCACAAAAAGTTGAAGACATTATGGACAAGTATCAGCGTTCACTTCCTCGCAGTGCCCTTCCTGAGGCATTTTTGTAACGAGCTGTGAAATACCAGTGGTGCACTAAGAGAATTATGAGAACTCAGAGCCACATTAGCATAGTTACTGTTCTTTTATCTTACGGACTTTTTTTCTTGAGGTTTTTTTTAGGCATTTTAGACACTTCCCTGCACCTTCTCACTCCTTCTGGCATCTGACATGTGTCTCCTCAGCAGACCAGCAGAATTCTTTTGAGACATGGCAGCTGAGTGGGGTATAACAGGAGAAATTCAGTAACTGCCGTAGCTTTTTGGATAGTGATCAGAATAGGGCAGTCTAAGAAAAGCAGATTATGATGTAGATAATGCATTAAAATCACCAGGTCTTGTAGGTATTTATTGTCCAGAAAGACTACCATGCTAGGTGTGACTGAGCAATTAATAACTAAATTTTTGTAATAAACATTGCAAAAAAGGTGTTGTTTATGATAGGGATGTGCCCTAACTGCTATATGTACTTTTTGAGTACTGTTATGTAGTTTTATGAGTGTTAATGGATCAGTGAGGTTGTGTCACCAACATGAACACTGACTGCTCCGTCATTCAGTCAACACTTTGCTGCCTGGCCTCATAAATCCCTATTCCAGATAGCAGGACTACTGCTAGGAAAGATCTGTTTGCTATACAAGCAAGTACAGGATGCTTTTCTTATGATAAAAGATAAGAAGAGTGATGGGGTGCACCATGACAAAGTTGGTTCTTAGTACAGAAAATATTACCTTTTTTTTTCTTTTGTTTGTTAAATACGGCATAATATATGTGTGAAGCAAGGAGGGAAACGTGATTATTAAGGTAAAGAGTGAGATTAAACACATGATTTTGAACAGCCTGTCAAGACTCTATATAGCTGAAAGCTTCTTTATGGTTTGTCATAATATAGCAATATGTCTTGTACATACTTCTGCCTCTATTTGACTTGCATAGGGATTTGAAATCGCTTCTCAAATGCATGTTCTGAATTCAGTAGAAATTTGCTGGCTTGTCTGATATTTCTGATTTTTGAACATAGATGCATAAATTATTACCCTTTAAAGCCTCTTTTAAAATTTATTGTATTATAATTAACAAGGATCAATTTAATAAAAGCAGGAACACTTTTAAAAACACATTAAATCTAACCAAAATTATTTTGACATTTAAAAGCAAAGTGCAAGGTGCTTACTGTTCCATCATTATTCATGTGCCAGTATGGATGGGATTCATTTCACCTCACTCTAGCCATCTAAAAATAAGTCATCGCACCTCATCTGCTCACCTAAATTCCTATTAAATCAATGAATAGAGACAGGAATCCCCAGGGGGCACACCAGCCCATTCTTAGACAGGTGAGATAAAGAGCCTCCTATTTCTTACCAGTAAATATAGAAGGAGTAGATGATGTGAGATAGGAGCTTAATTTATTTGTCCACAGATAAGGATCTCGTGCCATTTGAGATCACTTATGGTACCCAAGATATCCATGTGGAAGTGGCAGATGTGATCCAGGACTGACCCACAGAAGACCCTTCCACAGTGGCAGCTGGAGGCGAGGCAGGTAGACAGAACTGTGGATACCTTGCAGTTCCTAAAAATGCACTAAATATGTGACTGTTGCCCCTGCATCATGTGCAATGACTGTAAAGCAGCTAAGGCACATCTAAGAACCAACACTTATCTGACAGCACGTACTACTGTCGCACAATCTAAAACCAGTAGCTTTACAGAAGAAAGGAAAACTCAAAACTGACTGAAAATTTCCCCATAAAGATATTCAGAAAAATAAGCAGGCTAGCATCAAGAGAGCATGGTGCAGAGCCTCTCTTCATCCCCTCTGCCTGCTCTGGGACGTGTAATGTTGAGCTGAAGATCTATAACCACCAGCTGAAATTATTCCCAAGGAATGAGTGCAAGGATGGTGCAGGGAAGATTGAAAAAAATATTATAAGCAGTGGTTATCACTATTGGTATAGGTTGATGAAGGCAGATTAGCAAAGTAGCTTGAAGTAACTCTGGATTGCATGATGCTAGCAATGGCATCAAAAGAGAACACCACAAAGTAGTTTTGGAAGAACAGCATCCTGCTGCTTCAGTTGGCTTCCATTCCTAGTCCAGGAAAGAGTCAAAGACTGTCTTCGTAAACACAAAAATGGGATTGTTAGAGGACAAAAGAGACATTCATGCTTAGAGAAACAGAAAGTCTACAAGCAAAGAACTGTTGTGGCTTCCTAGCTTCCCAGGCCAAAGCAAAGTGACCACTGTGAACCACCCACACTGCCTTTACCACATCCCTCTGCCTCAGTCCACATACCACAGGAAAATAAATTGTTCTTGACTTGAGATATGGGACTTGAAAACCAAACCTCTGCTTTCTGTAATCTTTCATTTATGTGCTTATCTTACAAGCTTATCTTTAATGGAGGCTAATTTGCCACTGGATTGTTTGCAATGATAACTTTAATTTTTTTAATGTTCTTTTATATTTATTTTCAGGTATGAGTTGCACAAAAGGCTCTCTTTATATTTATGCCCCCTGCCTCCCACCACCCTTGCCCTGCTCATTGAGTACACTTCTCTAGCCATGGCTGAGATTCCTTCCTCTTGACCACTGATAGCTCCCCATGATGTTTGTGACTGCTGCATTGATACAGAAAATGGCACTCAGCCTGCAAAACAGCACCTGGCACAAGCGTGGTCTTCGGCTTTCTCCCGTCTTCTCTTGCATTCTGGTAGAATGGGGCATATTTCTGTCACTGCGCATTGCTAGCAGTCTCTGTGCCAGCTTTAGAAATCCTCTGATTACCCACATGAACCTCTCTATTTACTTGCTTATTCTGAAATTTAGCTTGCACGGTCCCTGTTAGGAGACAAAGACTGCTACCTGAGGCTGTCCTCCAGTTCAGCCCGAGCGTTCTCTCTCCCAGCTGTGCATGTTTGTCTACAGATGTGGCAGCTGTGCTCACAAGGGTGGGCTAGCAGGAAGGAAAGCCCATTTCTAGATCATGCTTGCCATTTGAAACCTATTCCAGGAGTTCCAGGGACAATGACACCTTGGGCAGCAGGGCTTAAACTTGTGACAAGAGTAATCACTGTAGTATGTACCCAGGGGACTGTGGATTGTTGCTGGAGAGACATTTTGGGCAATAGATGCAAGGTAACATTTAACGAAAGATTGACTGTGCCTACACATTAATTAATCTTACAAGTCTCATCTTGCTTCCTTGTCTCATTGAGAACCTAACAAGATAACCTCTCTAGCACCCCCACAACATGAGCAGGAAGAACAGAAAGCTCCTACAACCTCCATGATTTTGTGCTACATGTTAAAAATAAATTACTCTTGAGGAATTATTTTTTTTCCCATAGGCAATAGTACCGAGGATTTTGCAGTCTTCTTTTTGAGGTATTCCCTGAGGTTGTATTCCACTGCAGCATCCACCCCGAAAATGGGCACAGGTAAAACTGGGGGTTCTGGTTTTCAGATAAGGGTAAGGCCAGGCTTCTAAGTAACCAGATTATAACCCCAAAAGCATTTTTTTTCAGGAGAAGATAATATTCATTTGGTTGCCCTCTCATCTTCCATCTCAAATGTCATTTTTACCCTCTGTAATATATTCTTCATATTTAAGTTCTCCAAGTCTGTCTTCCTTTTAGTTTCAGCATCTTAATAGGTGTATACACATTAAATGTAATTTTATTTTTGCTTTATCCTTACCAGAGCTTTAAGTGGGAAAAATTACCCCTGTCCATGTCCAAACCTCAAATACTGTTTATTAAACACATGCTGTGTCCCAGTCTGGAGATAGCTGCACTTCCCTGAGAGGTCAAGTGAGAACTGTATGTCTGATTTAAGTATGCTTGGGATGAGAAGTGCTGTATATAGAATCATAGAATGGTTAGGGCTGGAAAGGACCTTAGAGATCATCTAATTCCAACGCATGTTGTAGTGTTATAAAATGTTAGTTTATACTTGCCTTTTTTTTTTTTTATTGTAGACTCATATCAGTATTAGAGGTTGTAAAACAGTTCAACATACATAAGAAGAAAATACATTGCCAGTGTTACCTCCCTCTCTGGTATTTGATTGTTGATTCAAAGAGGTCCAGTGGAATGTTTGGCTCTTAACATTATGCAGCTATGTCCTGCAGAAGCTTAGCAGTTATGGCAGAGCAGTACTTGTAGAGTTTTTTAAATTATCCGGACACCAAAAAAAAAAAAAAAAAAAAAAAGAAAGTTTCTACGTAGTAGATTCAGCTGGGGCTACGCAGGTATGAGCAGTCTCTCTTCGTTAGTGTTTGTATCATGGCAGTGCCAAGGGACATCAGCAGCAAGCAAGGCCTGATTGTGCTTGGCACTGAACAAACAAGGTAGAGTTTACCCCAAAGAGGTTATAACCTAAATACACGTGTATTGAGAGGCGAGGAGAGTGGCCCCACATCACAAGGGAGGTTGGGAGCTCACGCAAGAGCCGCCTTCTCCCAAAGACCAACACCTCTAAACCAGACTGCTTCTCTCCTGAAGCTGTTGTCTTTGTGTCACAGGTGCCTTTCTAGCCAGCCAGGGGATTGGGGTTTTTTTTGCTGCAAAACCTTTAATGTTCTGCCTGCAAGGTAGGCAATATTGATTTAAAAAACAAAACCAGGAAAAGAGCAAAAAGGGTCTGCTCAGAGCTGCCAAGGTTAGACTTTGAAATGATTAGTCACTTTCCATTGCAGCCAGTGCAAACTACCAGCATTTCTTAAACATTTCTTCTAGCAGTCACTTACTTGAATAATTAATTCCCATGACCCTGCCTTGTCATTTACTGGTTAACATAGTCAAATGCTATCATTAACGTTCAGCGTTAGATGTGCTTTCTCATACTTTCCACCCGCTGATGCAAATGCCCGGGCTCGAAGCTCACGTTTCTAAATGTAGAAGCGCGCAAACTCTTCCCAGGCCTCCTCCTGCGCAGGCAGTTGGCTCTGATGCCACTCTCTCCATGTTTTCGTTGTCTTCTTGGGTGCCATGTTTCTGGGCAGCCACAGGGGAAATGTGTTGGGGAGAGAGCAGAGGTTTACCTCGCAGTGGCCCTTCTTTATCAGCAAAGCCAGGAAGCGGCACAAATCCCTGGCACACATCCACCTTTGGCTTTCTGAGAAGCAGATAGCGTGTCCCAGCCTGTGTTTCATTTAAAGAGGCAGACTGTTAGTTAAGAGTATTGAGCACAGAGGTATCATATTTGCCTGGATTTTTTCTCCCATCCAGGAAAAAATGCAACCAAAACGATGGTGGGGACTTCTGCAGCTGATGTGGCTAACAAAGTGATAAGAGCTCCTTAGGACGTTACCGAAGACTCCCAAGTTCTTCCCTATGGGACCAAATTTTGCAGCTCTTAATCCAATCAGAAGCTTTGTCTCCGAGGTCAATACAGGGTTTGATCCAAGTGTAAAGTTTTTATTTTGCACTCCTGCTAGGAGTAGGGTGGGAAATTGCAACACAGCAAGCTCCCTCCACCCTCTTGATGCGCAGGCAACCAGCAAAATGTCATCAATCTCAAAGAACGATTTATCGTCTTGCCCTTTTAAATCCCTACCTTGCATTACACCGTTATCACAATACATAAGATAATGGCAGAAGTTGAATGAGTCTTGGGAGACTTTCACTTAGATTTAATCCAAACTTTAAAAGCTGCCTACTCTGCATTGCCACAGCATGGCATGTTTTTAAGCTACAGGAAATATGCTGCATTCAGCAACATCATGTAATGTTAATTGCTGAATAATCTACCCCATGGTCCTCCATGTCAGCACTGTAGGTGACAGGCAGAGTTAAAAACCAAGACTCTGATTATTAATTTTGTCTGTCACTAGCAAAAATAATTCTTTGATTATAGAGGTTATTAAGGAGCTTGATTCAGGGACCCTCAAAAAAATACTTTTAAACTCATCGTAGTGGAAAATCTTTAAACTGCTCTCTTTGGTACATTTAAGAAATTCTCTGCTCCCTCTGGGAACAAAAATCTAAACCAAAATCTAACATGAGGTTTTGCTTCGATGCCAGAATTGCTCTAATTGATGTAGCTGGTTTTCATGGTGATAAATGGGGTAATAATTAATTCTTAATAATGTGAACTTTGCAAGCTCATTTTGCCCTTAGGTTTTTGAAGAGTGCTCCATAATCAAAACTGATCCTGTAAATAAACAAATCTTGATTTGCTACACGTGGTACAGGTATGTGTTCACATTAGTGAGTTTGGTTCCCCTCAGAAGCAGACATTTCATTTTTGATGCTCTGGCTGCTGCCCTCCCACCCTTTGCACTTACTTATCTGTCATGCAAAGAGCCACGTTTCCTCATACCGTCACTGCAAAGCTACCCAGACTATTCATGGCCAGGACTGGTCCACAGTGTGGGTTTAATGCCATCAGCCATCACGTGGGTGAAACGTGCCCATTTCTCTGCTTCAGTATTCTCACCTCTAACATTAGGGTCTACTTTGTTGCCCCTGCCAACCAAAAGGACATGAAATGTTAAAATGAAGGGATGTTTTTTAAAAGCGATCCTAACAGCAGGGAGGAAAAAAAAAAGGAAAAAAAGATTTTTTTTTTTTTTCCTAAAACACTAATCTCTGTTCTGCATCTGTCTACTCATTTACCCTCTGGTAATGTTGTCGGTTCCCCCTTTCCCAATAGTTCTCTCTCTCTCATGGAAAAACTGGGCAGGAAGAGGTCATTGAAAACATTCTTGGGGACTGAGGCTACCAGGGTTTGCTGCCGCACAGTTACGCAAGCAGATCCTTTTGAAAACAACTTTTAAGAAGGAAATACGGAGCTTATAGTGAACAAGTGAGAACAGTACTTATTGTAACCGTGTGCCTAGTACTGACTTTCCAGACTTACACTGGGAATTAGGCTGTGCTAAGGCATAGCTGGAGGACATTAAACTGAAAAGAGAAAAAAAAAAATCAGATAGCTATCTTTATGTTCATCATTTTAGCCTTTATTCTGGAATTTAAACTCTTGGTAGAGAAAGCTTGTAATCCTATAGAATATACATTTAATAATAAAGAAAACGTAGCTCTGTGAGCATAGGTGGCAAACCCCAAACTTCCACTTGTCATTACACAAGTCATTTTCCTGTGAATGTTTTGGGCTTTTTTTGGTTGAGTCTTTGTTTTTAAGGTGTGTTTCTTTTGAGGGTTTTGATATGGTGAACTGAAAGCTGAGGTAGGTAAACACAGTTACGGATCCTGAGTAATCTTTCATTGCCAATCAAAGTAATGACTTTTTTTCATTTGCCCTTTTTACTTCTCTCTCTCACTTTGATTTATACTCTGGAGTTTTGCGCAGTGATTTTTCAGAAGCTTCAGAGAAGTTAAAATAAGCATGCTTAGTGCTGAGCAAATTCATCTTCTCTTCATATTTTCTCTCCAGCTCTTTGCCATGTTCACAGAGCTGCCATGAAGAATCTCTGCCTCCAGATGACAACCCCTGCCATCCTCTGAAACCACGGCTATCCCAAGCAGAGATGCCCAGGGTGAAGTGCAGGTTTCTTCTGTGGAGAGGAGGCAGTAATATACCCTTAAAATTGTCTGCCCTCTGGGTTAGGAAATGTGTCTTATCTCAGTCACTGGTCAAGTTATCACATCTGTGTGCACAACCATCCAGGCTTGGCTGAACGTCTGCTGGGGCCAGTGAGAGGCTGTGCGGGGACAGGGTCCAGCTGCAGGGTCAGGGGCCAAGTTTGGGAAATACCTCCACTATTGACTCTGGACATCACAGATGCACTTCAGGGGAAAATTATATGAAATTGGTAGCTTCTGTCTCTAGCATGTATTTATTAAATTCTCCTCTCTTTTCTTCTTCAAACTTTCTTTTTTGGTTTCATGTTTCCCCTGTTTAACACAAGTTCACCAAGCCAGATGAAAATAATATTACACATGCTAGATCTTTGACACTGTTCAAACATATGTACAGAAACACTGACTTTTTTTATTTTAAAAAGAACTCTCTCATGTTTTCCACTGATTGGTACAAGTCCAACCCACCTTAATGTAATAAACAGATTAAATCAGAGGGGCTACATAGCATAAATAAGAGCAGAATTTTAAGATAAAAGCTTAAAATTATCACATTTCTTTTTAAATGCTGTTATCTTTATTAAATTATATAATTTATATTCAGGGCTAATGTTTAATAGACAGAGGGTGTAAGCTGCAAGAGTGCAGCCATTATTATACTGTGTTTATCTGGTTCCCTGTAAACTGATTTTAGTTTAAGTTTTATTTTTACACCCCTGCCACTGTGGAAAGCAGGACTTGGGAAAAAAAAAACAACAAACCAAACAAACCAAAAGCCCTCAGCTACTCATAGCTAAAGATATGTTCTTCTTCAAACTTTCTTTTTGGGAAAAGACTTTAGATATTAGTAGCAGTGAAATCTCCAATAACTGGGTAGCTGCCACACACCCACTTCTGTGGATGCCTCTCTCCTCCTTTTGCTTTGTCTGGTTTATGGCTCCTCCACATTACCAGACCAGTGGCATATTGTACTCCCAGCTGGTACTGTGCTTTCCTGTCTATATGAAAAAAAAAAAAACAAACCAAACAAACCAAAAGCCCTCAGTTACTCATAGCTATGCAGATGTCCCTAACCAATGCTGCTTTTATGCTAATGACTTTAGATATTAGTAGCAGTGAAATCTCCAATAACTGGGTAGCTGCCACACACCCACTTCTGTGGATGCCTCTCTCCTCCTTTTGCTTTGTCTGGTTTATGGCTCCTCCACATTACCAGACCAGTGGCATATTGTACTCCCAGCTGGTACTGTGCTTTCCTGTCTATATGCCTTCAAGTAAAAAAACCCCACTGAATCAATGCCTTGCCAATGTGTCTAAAGGTTGAAAAAATAACCTTAAAAATGCTGACATGTGTTTGTTTTCTCAAAATAAACCTTGTGCCTGTAATGTTAGAAACTCTAATTGCCTATGGAATTTCTTTCTCCGACTGTGTGAAAGTTGACAATAAAAAGAAATCTTCTTACAGATAAGTCTCTTTTTTTCTTTTCACCAAATTGTTTCACTATGAATCAACGTTATAACTAGAATTACAAAGCAGCAAAGGGAGATGGGGCTTTCATTCAGACCCTGTTTCACCCTGAGTCCTTGGGGGCCTGGCCCACCTCTCTGTTTCCTGGGATGTTCCTGCAGCTGCAGAGGTGGTGACAGCTCTGCTTTCGGCCAGGAGAAATCCTCAGGGCCCAGCAACGACAAGGGTAGGACCCTGGGATGACAACGGTAGGATGGGAGCCACTGCTGCAGGGGTAGGACAAGGCTGCTGGGGTTAGAGGTGCCCAGAAGGCTTTGGGGAATCTGCTTCCTTCTTTATCCATGGGTCCAAAGCAGATGCTGGGGCTTGATGCCAAACAATTATCACTGCAACAGAAGAGGAGGTGGCAGGAAAGGGTAGTTTAAAAAGTCTTAATCTAATCCTCCTGCATCAACTAACCCTCCATCGGAATGAAATATTTTCAGCTTGTCTGAATCTAAAACAAAAACCAGTGGGTCTTAGAATGATTTAACTTTCTGGGTAGCATTGGAGAAAAGACTGAGACTGTGTATTGGTATTACATATGCCAACATGTATACACTGAAATATATACTGAAACTTGAAAAGTGGGCACCAGGATCCTCTCCCTGCAGCGTCACTGCGCAGAGGGGGCTGCGCTGCACAACCGCCCTGACCACCGGCCAGCTCTGGGCACTGCTGGGAGCCAAAGGGCTTGGCAGCAGCGATATGGGCAGTGCCTCCACCCCAGGACCACCCCAGCCAGTGAATCAAAGCCAATGCAGAAAGGGTCCTACGTCTGGGGAGCTCTGGCACGTATGCAGCATCCCTCCCTTTGCAGGGCATTGCATCAGTACCAGCACTGGGCGGGCAGCTTGGGGTGCCCCAGAGAGCTGCCGGGAAGAGCAGGGACTCAGACTCAGCTGCTGGGTAATGGTGCCTCAGGCTAAAAAGTTACTGATATTTTATGTAAAGCATATGTGACTTCTTGTGATTTCATCTGAACCCTTGCCATGCAGGGTCTGAGGTGGAAGTTTCTGCTATTGCTGGTACTTTTCCCATAGCATCTGACATAAATCAAGAACTGAAAATGAGGTGGGATACCCAAGGTTTCTAGCTTGCTTTGCAAAAACAAGGTGTAATGTGCTGAAGAGGGAGTGTCAGGCTTTGGCTTTCTTAAATTTCCTGTCTATTGTTGATTTATATCAGACCCTTAAAGCTATTTAAATACAGTGTTTTGTTGGTATTTCCTTAACATAAATGAGTGAAAGGGATGACATATTTCATGGAAGCTTATGTATGTATTCTTCTCAGAAAGACCCAAAGGGTTCTTCTGGCATCAGCACATCCATTAGGCAATTGTTATTAAGATGCGTAATACATACCAGGTAGACTTTGTGTCTCCTAGAGGTTTGTCATGCTGCCTTTCTTTAAAGAGATGCCTGTAGTATTTTATGTAAGGCATATATATATACAAAATTGTATGTATTTATACTATATACCAAACCACTTGCCATAAAACTCTCTGGTCTTTCTTATAAAACACTTATTTAGGATATATGCCATGTGTGGAAAAAATCTGTACCAAAATTAGATTTTACACATTTTCATGGATGCTCATTTAGATCTACCAGGATCTTCTAAGAAAAAAGATCCTTCAAAGCTATCAAAAGGAAGCATATACTATATGATTACTGCCAGTGCTTAATTTTAATTAAAACTGCCCTGAAATAAAACAACAATAAAAAGTATATGAAAATAAGTACCTTCAGAGTCAGGCTGTTACGCTAATGCTTGTATTTCTTTGTTCTTACTAGAGGCTAGCAGCAATTCTGGGAGCAATTCACAAGGACATCCCTTCTTATCAGTTCACACCTGATCTAAACTAATGGTCTTTTTCCTTTTTCTGTTTTTTGGGGGGTTTTTTTGGTTTTTTTTGTTTTTTTCCAAAGTGGTGACAAATGCACAGAAATCTGCAGGTGAGAGCTGAGTTCAAAGCCCTGGCAGTGGCTGGAGACAAAAGAAGCCTCGGGACCATGGGGAGTCCCCCATGCCACCACTGGTGATGGTGACACTCCTCATACAGCACCGATTTGTCTAGGGGTCAGCCAGGAGCTCAGCCCAACAGCAGGGGCTCACTCACCTGGAAAAACAGAAAATTCCAGAAAATTCCCCAGGGAAAGCATCGTGTTTGCATCATCCTTTGAAGTCCTCATAAGCAGAGTCTCCCTCTGAAGAGCACAAACTTTCAGCTCAGCTCCTCACATGTGTAGCTTAAAAATGTCCCCATCAAATTCCAAGCGGCATTTACAAGGATGGCAACGCAGTGATGCTGTGCTGTGTGCTCCCCAGGTGCCTCCAAGGGTTGCAATGAAGACTATAAATCCTGGGAGTATTTCTGTTTTAAAGAGTATAGCAACCAGATTTCTAAACCAGATTGTCCCTTTACCACTCGCTGGTACCATCATCAAATCACTAAGCCCATGTTACACTGTGTTTCTTAAACCTGAGCCATGTGCATTGACAAGTCAAAAAAACCAGTCCAGAAGCAGTAACAAACTGAAAATATGGGAAAAGGCACTGTATTTCAGACATCTTTACTATTATGCTGCTTTATTTTTTCTGCTTCGTAATACTAAAAATTAGATTTTTCTCACCAATTAATTCTATTTTTGTTCAGGTTGTGCAACTAAATTACTGGAAATATTATAATAGTAATTTCTCACAGTCTGAAAGAAGTAAAATCCAAGCCATTACAGAATTCATACAGCAGCTACAAAGAAGATGCTCTTTTGACTTGAAGGTGCAACAAAAATATGTTTTTCCCACTGAAAGATAATGGCAAAGGCTGACCAATACCAGCTGGGGAAAAATAAATAAAATTACTTTAAGTATATGGACATATTGCTCTCATTTTCAAACACATGCACACACACACACAGAAGTGGGGAGGTAGGGTGCATCCTTTTTGTAAATGAGGACGATTTACCTTTTCCTAAATTGAGCAGTATGAATTCCCAATCATATGTCATAGCCTAAATCTCAAATAAAAGTTGCATGGGTTAAATTGATAAGTTATTACAAGTTAAATAACCAGAGAAGAATATTAGTCAAAAGCTTGCTCCCACCAAAGATTTGATGTATGGTTTCTGAGAAAAAATGAGACTGCTTGGTTCTGAAAATGGACCCTGGAGACATTCAGATATTATTTAACAGGAACAGAGTTTATCCTGGAACAGACCACAGTGCGTAAGAGTGACTGAACAGGATGAAAGGCTCCAACAGCAGAAGCACAAGGTGGTATCTATCACTCCAACCTTTTCATTTCCCAGCCAGACATATGGCTGAATCTTGTAATTTAAATGCAGATTATCTATCCCAGCAGGAGTGCCTGAACATCCTGGAACCAGTGTCACATTTCAGTAGGGGTGTCAGTGACTGTTTTGTTTTGCATAATTTCAAAATATTTTGTTCTCTGGCAAATTTAAATATTTTTGATGCTTTTAAAGGATCAGTCTTCCTGCTACAGATGCTTTTTGCAGTTTTAAGGGGAAAAGCATTCATTTCTGTTTTTCTGTACTACCTGAAAGCTAGTTTGTCTTCTATTTACACAGGAGGAATCAATCTCTCCATTTATGGCACCAGGATGGCTGAACTTCAGTGTGTTTGGCACCTTGGCCTGGGATGGAGCTGCAGTGTACAATGTACAGTGGCAAGCTGTATACCAAGGGCCTTTTGATGCAGACACATAATTTACTCATGCAAATATAGGGGTTTCATTAAAAATTCAAGTCAGTAGGCATATGGGTATAGGTATATAGGTATTAGCACATGCAATTTTTTGCCAGATTATTTTGAGGAGCAGGCATTAGGAGCAACACATACACTTTTCAAAATTATATTCGGACCTGGAAAAAATCCATGTGCCTAAATCCCAGGGATCCAGATTGCCTCCTCTCCAGCTCTGTCTAACCCACTAGAAATTTAACCTCCAGAAACATCCAGGTCTTCTGTCAAATCCCTCAAAGAAAAGCTTTGAGACAGCTCAGATGCAGCCCACTGCCAGGAAATGCCCCATGTCTTTCACCGAAGATCCGTTTGTGCTCCAGACTGACCAGACAAGATGCCCAACCTCTTCTGAAATTCCCAGAGGGGCCTTAACCTATTGGAATTCAGCTTTTAGAGTTTTTGGTGTTAACCATCTCACCTTGGAAAAGGGACAGTTTTTGCACTGTCAGGGTTTCAGGTTGCAGCTCCGAAATACCAAAAGAATGCTTAAATCACAGTGCTGGGGATATTTGTAGATGGAGTAAGCTCTGCTGCTGCTCAGGTTAAGCCACTGTGTAGGTGGCACAGAAAAGGTCACATGGAGAGAAGGAGAGCAGAGAAGAGAAAGCCAGTCTACCTCAGCAGCTGTAACAGCGGGGTAGAAGAGGGGAATGAGACGTGGGGGAGTGAGTGCTCTCAGACGTATAGGTGCTACAGGTGGCACAAAGGCTGTGTCTGATGTGAAGCTCATACAGAAAGAGATGGGCATCCTCAAAGGCACAGTGACAGTATGGCCCATTAGGTACTTGTTCTCAAGCCACGTCCAGGCCAGTAACTGGGACACAGGTCCAAAAACTAGCGTGTGATTAGCCATGTAACTAAATTGTGCGTGTGGTCTTCTGGTGCTGTATTGGCAACTGTCACCTGGGGTAAGACCACATCAGGTCTAGTACTGATGTGAAAAATAGTTGTTGACATGGCAAGGACAATGAAGTCCCAGCTGCTAGGACTTATTTCCCAACTGAAGGAGAAATGCCATAAAAAGGCTATTTTTCAAACTGGAAACAGGCAGCAAATTACAATGCAGGACTCGGGAGAAATGACTGGATGACACAGCAGAGTGACAGAACAAGGATTCTATGTGAGTGTTGTAGAGGAAGCCACACTACACACCTGATCTTAATAATCTTAGTATTATGACATGATGGACAGATGAGATTAGATAGAAACACACTCTGAGCTTACCTTGATGGAATACCATTACCAGGTATATCCAAACAATGAAACTTCTGTTTTAGCTCATGGGCAATGATATAATTAATTTAGATAGAACTGAATCAAATGGGACATATCCCAGCAAAAGACATATTCAAGCCACAGTAAAGATATGTGCAGGGTAAGAGATAGGTCCTTCAGGAAGGCTGTTACTACATTTATTACCTAGATTAGTACGTGTGCTGTGGTGGAGGGCAATTGCATGTGTAAAGAATTTACATCTCTAAGAAGTACACAGAAATGACACACTGAGAAGCCCATCAAAACTTACTTCAAGCAGTTGTTGTGGTGTCTGTGCAAAGGTTCTTTAATTCTTCCTCCATTGCATGCTAGAAGAGATAAATCCTTCCTACCTAAAAACTTGCACGCAGACTGATTAGTGGGCAAAACTGGAGACAAAGATGAGAAAAGACAATGTAGGCCTTCTTTTTTTTTTTTTTTTTTTTTTTTTTGGATTAATGTTCTTCCCACTGAATCTCCAAATGTCTCTTTAACAAAGTGTATGTGATTCGTCAGGAATCAAGGAGTGTTTCCACATTTTCTGATGCTTATTAGTAACTGATAGAAGTCAGAACAGATCAATGTTTGACAGCCTTCTTCCACAAGCATAATCTTAAAATCTCTGTGTTTTAGAAAGAGATTTTGACATCCTCATTCTCCAAACCCATGGCTTTTTAGGTTTATCTTTGCATATTTTGGCTTAAAATCCCAACCAAGAAAATAATCACCTTCTATGCCTGGTAGGCTTTGATCCTTTGAAAATCTGGTTTAATGAATTCTACCTTTTGCCTCTCACCTAGATAAACAGTCTTTAAAAAAAAACAAACAAACACAACCTAAAACAGTAATGCCATGAACAACACTAACAAATGTCCTGTCTCTCAGCACAATTAGTAAGAAATAGCCCTAGTAGTGTTTAGCCTGCAGACCCCCAGTGGAACTCCACAACCATAGATTCTAATTAAGGAATTGACTTTTCGAGAAAGATTAAAATAACAAAATGCATTTAGCTTTGCTGAACAGTGACAGAGAGGGAACAGGAGAACCCTCAGCAACAATAAGGAGACTGTAAACACCAACAATGGACAAGAGCTGTTTAAAGGAAGAGAAAGAACACTTTCTTAGGCACCAATGAGGAATAATGGATCCATAAAATAGAATAAATAAGTTCAATGTTAATTATTAGTATTCTTATAAGTTTTGAATGAATACAGGGATGTTACTTGTGAAGGACAGACTTATTCATGACCAAGGGAACTGGAAGGGCTCTGATTACCTTATTAGCACTGCCAAATTTAACATCTATTTTCATGGGAGAGGCTGTAGCACTGTATGTCTCCCTCATGATAAAAATGTTTGCATCAGGTTTCCTGTCTAGGCAGCCTTTGTAGAAATGTTCACCAGAAATAACATTTAAAGAATGGCAAACCCACTTTATCTTTCAAAGGAGCAGTGATAGAGCCATCACCTTCACACTCCAGAGAGAGGGGAGGAGCAATCAGGAATGCAGCGGGGGCCGTACAGCATGGTGTACCCCTGGTTTTGTCCCTGCAGCCCAGGGCAGGAGGTGTTCTGTTTCTGGCATGAACTTGAGTGATCTTGGCTCCACCATCAGGATTGCTTTGTCAAGTGTTTAACCAGCCTTGTGGAGAAGACTGAAATAAAACTGAAGTCTTTATAATCTGCTACTGTTATTCAGCTCTGCTGTAAGGATTTCTCCTACTTGCTTTGGCGAAAGACACATTTTGGGGTTAGAATAGCTCCAAAGCCTCTACAAAAAAAATGTATCTTTTAACTCATATTTAAAAGGACAAACACAACATTGTTAAAATGTCTAGGTTATCAAGATTCAGGCTCAGGCAGAAGTCCAGTTGCAGTAAATCTAATGCTAAAACCCCTCATTAAAAACACTGTAGTGTAACTCATAGTGTTTTCTAGGTCTTGATAGTGGAAGTGTATGCTGTTATTGCTGAGAGAAGTAAGGACTTCAAATTAACCTGCACTGTGTCCATTAGAGGTCTTGTAGAAAAGCATAACCACTGTCACTGAAGTCTCAGTATCCAGAGGTGGATTTCAGAGCCAATACACATTTCAGGATGTTCAGACTCAGAGGTGAATCCAGGAAGGCTCCAAGATTGCCTTCTTCCTTGGTCACCTGGGGACAGTTTCCGATGTTGGAGTGCTTCTTTTCCAACATGAAAGTAATCACTTTTGCCCCTACTAACACTAAATGCCCTACTCTTCCTCTGGCATATGGGCTTGCCAGGTGAGCACCTTCCCTCCATTCCACAGTGTGGACAGAGCTGGGGATGTGTACTGTTTTATGTTATTCTAACATAAGGTTTTTATCAACATTTACTTGCAGTTATTCAAACAGAAAGATACCTAGGGATTTTTTTTTTTTGTTCCACTGTAGAGGATACACATGTGTGTAGCATTACAGCACCTAACATGCAATTGTGATGGCATGTGATGGCGATGTTTCCAAAGTCTATCCCACAACAAAAGGTCAGCAAGTAACCACTCAGACAGACACAATAACAGACTTCCTTTCTACCTGATATGCAATCTTCCCAGAAAATGAAGACAGAAATTACCGAGTACATTTGTAAAACATAGAATGAGAGATGTGTACAAAACCAATTAAGGAAAGAATTACTTTTTGCTGCTTTTTTTTCCTGGTGCACTCTTTTGGAAATTTACCTCCATATACTAATTAACCTCTGTGTGACTTCACGTAAATTAGATGGCATTCTTTGCAGTATTGCTGTGGTGGTGTAAGTGATTTAAAGTGATACAAAGTGCTTTAAAGGTAGACAACAAAGTTTCTTTCTAATGTATTATACTATACAGACGTTGGAATGATCAGGCTCTCTTGGAATGACAGATAGATAAGAAGAAGAAGGAGAAAAGGCAAAAAGTGATGTGAAAGATACTGGGAAGATACACAGAGTTCATGGGCCACATTCGCAGCTTGATTAACATGCCCAGGACCACTAACTCAATGTAGATGTTCAAACTGACATCACCTCAAGACCTGGTCTCGTACATTGAAAACGGATATTAAGGATGTTAACTGGAGTTCTACAGCCCTTGGTGATCTCAGAGAAGTAACTTCAGTAGATCAGAGAATATAATTTAGGAAGTCCAGTGATCAGCTTCCCTTATGGTGGCTTGCTGTGTAATTAGTTTTCCCATGTGTCTGAGACATGGGGGATAAAGCCTTGTAAGGAAATCTAGCTAAGGAAACAGTGACCAGTTTCATAAAGATTCTGTTAGTACACCTAAAAGATTTCAGAGCAGAATTAGCCTAGGTAACCTGGTGTTATTCACAAACACCTTGGAACAGCAAAGACATGAGGAGTGACCAAATTAGCATCAAGAGCTGGAGTCCACGCTGAAGCCAAGTGTGCTCCTGATGCCCACTGAAGTGTTTGGCATGACCAAGATGTCTGGCGATGTCAGTAAAATTTAGAAGCCTATTTTAGGATGAGATGAGTCAGACCCTAAAGGTAAGTATCTTTCTCCATTAGAGAGGATGCAAGGGTGGTTGGTCCTGATGCAAATGCCTGCAGTCCACATTTAGTTAGAAATATCCCAGTCCCTCAGGCAAGCACAGCTAACATAAGGACTGGTGCTGGGGGATGAGAGAGGCAGGAGATACATCACCTAGGTGCCTGCTGTGTATTATTATTATTGCTCAAAACATATATATTAAAGCACAATACATTAAAATGTGCAAGTCATATATATATATATATTACTGTCAGGGTACTGATGCATAATTTTTTTTTTAAAAAGTGAGCTGATTCAGCCCCTGGAAAAGGTGGCTAAGGTGCTCACCTTGTGACTCCCAACCCCATAAAGCTACTGCCTTGCAGCCCATGCTTAGGCTCCTTAGGTCCTGAGGTGCGGGAAATTCTACTATATAACTGGTTTCAGTCATTCTTGGTTAGAGGCTCCTCGCTCAGTACTTTGGCTGTGGTGAATCCCAGGCACCTGATTCTCCCCATGACATACACAGAATGGGCGTTTCACACTGCACGGTACGAATGCAGTACTGGGAGCCTACAAGTGATGTGCGGCGAAACTTGGTATTGTTATGTTGGCTGTGGATGTAAAGCCAGGTGTCTAGAAGTTAAGCACAGTAGCAGCTAGCATGTAGGCTTGCAAATTTTGACGGATTTAGCCTGTCATCTGTGAAATGCTCAAACATTTGGAACAATGCCAGACAACTACCTGGTTCACTGTCTGTACTGAACAGAGGATAGTCAGGTTAAGAGATTTACTTCAAGGCAGTCTGGAAAAAAAAAAAAAAAGAAAATTTCAGAGAAATATTAAAGGAAAATTATATCATCAATTATATAATAATGGCATTAGGCAATTTTGCATGTTGCTGTTAGACGAGGGAGTTTTCAGTATGATGGAGAGGCAGGTGTGGTGATAGCCATGATGACAAGGGTTTTCCTCCTCAGGGCATCCTGACCATCAAACTCTTCCCAGTTATTCTACTTAGGAGACCAACCCGCTTAACATCTACCCATTTCCCAATAAACCTGTACCTGGGCAAAGTGGAGGGGTGTAAAATTCTGAAAGACGTCAAGGAAATTTCTAAGATACCACTTCCCTTTGCTGCTTTCTACTTCCTTTTTGCTGAAAAGAGACGTTCAGTCTGCAGCACCTTTGGCACAAGTGCCAAGGCTGCTGGCAGGCCAGAGCCCCCTGCTCTACCATGTACTTTCAAACCTCCACCCACCATGGCTGGCATTTATTTGTGTCTCCTTTACAGAGGCAGGTTCCTCTCCTGGCTCCAGTGCATAAAAAAAAGTAGATGTCCCTAATGCTGGGGCTTTGAGATGGTGATGCCCTGCAGTTAGCCCCAGGTTTTCCAGGTTTGGTGTAATTTTGCATTGCTACAAGAAACATACCAAAGACACATGGCATAGGAGAGGTGCTCCCGATAACACTCTAAAAATGAAAAGACAGCCTGTTCAAAGAACATAACCGTCAGACTAAGGAGAAAGACTGAGCTGCCTTTTCTCTCTACCCCACGGCTGGCCTCATGCTCGGGTGTGTTTCCATGGAGGCTGCTGCTGTCACTGCATGGCTCATGCTGGAGTGTCACATTGGATGGGAGCCAGCTCAACAAGAAAAATAAAGTGAGTTTTTAAGAGGTAACGTGGTAAATGTTCTTCTCAGTCTGGCTACCAATATGTGCTGTCTAGCCTGAGGCGCGCAGCACATATGGGTGAAGCTACTGAAGTTTGGTACTTTCAACTTCTCGAGTCATTTTTTACAAAACCGAAGAAGACATGTTAGACTAATTGAGGGGGAAAAAAAAAAAAAAAAAAAAAAAAAAAAAAAAAAAAAAAAAAAAAAAAAAAAAAAAAAAAAAAAAAAAAAAAAAAAAAAAAAAAAAGAAGATAGGTTAGGAAAGGCAAGACTGAACGATCTGATCTCAACAGACTACTACTGACGATTTCTCAATTCTTATTCTGGGGATTACAGGCTTTTCCACATACTGGGGGATTTTCCCTGCTGCCTAGGCACCAGAAGAGCGGGCAGCTGTTTGCAGCAGCATATGGCTGGGGTAGCAAAGTGCCCTGGCCATGCTGATGGTGCCCAGGCAGGTGACGGTGTCCAGGGCAGCGGCAGATGCTGGCATTTGGGCCACCTGCGTGGGGCAGCTGTAATGGCAGCTCTGCCCTCCCGCCCTCCTAGCAGCTGCTGGAATAGGCATCCTGGCTCCAGCTCCTCCTTCCTTCGTGGAAAATTAAATTTTACCTCCACTGCTAAGGACTGAATGAGCTCTGGTGATAGCTGCTCTGCAGAGAATTTGGTCAGCCTTCTTGGACTCTGTGTTAGAAAGGGCAACTTTTAAAGCAACATATAGGGGATGTCTGCTCTTCGGAAAGCTGCCCCTCTCTCACTTACAGTCTTTCAAGATACTTCAGCAGTCATTTTGCGGTGTGCCCCTGGGCTTCTGGGAGAGCATCGCAACCTCCTCCTCTTTTTCCCATCTGTCAGCTCAGTAGTGACAATAGGGCAGACTGGAGTTTCTTTCAGCTCATTCGATTTCTATGGTTAGCATTTGCCAACTGCTCAACCATTTGTAAAAATCATGTCATCAGTTGTCATTAGAAAGAGAATTGATAACTGGTATTTCCTGAGCTTTGCAGTCACTCAAATTAATTCTTGTAGTTTAAAAAACAAAATCCACACAAACAAGCCCAGACATTAGCTAAGCAATTGCTACAATATGATGCTGTTAGATTGATACCCAGTGGCACAACTATGGTTAATAATCTGTGAAATGCCCCATTTTAAAAAAACTATAACTAATTAAATAAAAAAATAATTTACTAATCTGAAATGTGATATGTACAACTGAGTCCAGACGAAGCCTCTTAATGCCTGTGAGCCATCAGCATTTGATCCAGAAAGCATACGATCCAGAAATCACCACAACCACAGATATGCCTGCAATAATAGAAGTGTTGAAAAGAACCATTTTTGATGTGTCCCATTTTGAGTCTGATTCTGAATTTTTTACATTCTCAAGGATGGGTAAATATCTCCCAAATCCAAGAAATTCTGGTATTGGAAAAGCCAAGTTGAATGGCCTTGAAATAAAAACAACAGTCATCCACATGGATGTCTTAATAATATAAGAAAGCATCTGTAAGACAGGGTGGAAGATACAAGAGGGCGGAATACTGTCCAAGTAAAGAAAAAACATATAGGTGCTTATTTACTTGGAGATTTATTCTGTTGTGATTTATTTAACACCTCCATGGAGAACAAAGGACTTTGCTAAATTAAAAACAACTGGGAAAAAAACAGCATTTTATAAAAAAATTGTTGTACATAAAACCTGTCAAGAAAAGCGTGAAAGATTGTTATGATAATATCTGCAAAGAAGACTTCCCAGATGTTTTCGACTGCCTACTAGGTACGAAATCAGATCCATGCCCAGGTGAATGTCTTCCTCTGCTAACTTGTCTGCAGAACACTTCTCAGTCCCGTGCACAAAACCCAACCATTTCTGAAACATTTCTTCTGGCTTTGAAACTGCTTCTGTAGGTCTTTCATGTGCAGAACTTCTTTTGTAGCCTACGAAACCCGTGTACATGGAACAAAGTAGATATCACTAATTTTAGAGACACAGTGGAGAACCACAAAGAACACAAGACAGGGAAAATTTGGAAACACTGGCCCACACCATGTCTCTATCTTACCAAAAGCAATGTAGTAGCTTCAGTATTTGTGTGAGAACACATTATGCCCCTCTTCATAAAGCATTATTTGAGTGATCCCTTTTTTTTTGGTCTCCAACAAAACAACATAGTACTCAATATGAGGACCTGAGATAATGGAGTTGAACATGGACCTCAAAATTATGAAAGAATTTTTCTCAGGATGATGTTTAGGTCGATAAATACAGCCACGAACTACAGAGTTTTGAAAGGAAAATCCAGAGCATGCTCTTCCGTTCCTGGGTGCCAAACTGACAGGTATCCAGAGCCAGGAAGTACTTGTTTCCATTTTATTTTTTTTTCTTGCAAAAACATTAACCAAACATTGGAGAGATGCAAAACCCAAAACCTCCTTCTTTCCCAGAACATGTTCCTTGATGATTTCCTACTCCCTATTAACTTTTGCCAGTGTTGAATTATCCTAAATAAGGAACTGTCCCTTCTGTTCTTCTGCCTCTTAAATAAGATCATAACCCTTCAAGGGCTCTTGCTAAAAGATGGCAAGTTTAAAATTAAAAAAAAATTAGCGCACAATCCCAGTCCAAGGTTATAGAATGGGCACAGAGCTTCCAGATCAAGGGAGTGAAGCAATAATACTGAGTGGCCCCACTTCCCTAGAATAAGTGTCTTGGCAGCATTGCTAGTCTAAATCTGGGAAATTGAATATTTTGATCTCTGGCCCTGGAGAAAAACATGCATCTATTGTATTAGATTATAATTCTCCTCTTTTATGCAGTGTAACTGAAATATTGTCCATTATATACTTTATAATATCAGAGGCTGCATAGTACACACTAACATTGCCATTTATGCATCAAGCTAGGTTGTTTTTGTTGGTTTTCTTTTTAAGTGGGCTGAAGAGAAGAAGATTTCCTGATCATCTAAGAATGAACAATTGTTACCCAAAGTACAGAAAAAAGACAAATGTGATGTATGAAAGCTCCAATTTTCCTACCCAGGTTCAAGTGAGTCATGTGAAATATGAGTATTACTTGTCAGTTGTACTTCCATGTTTTAGACTAACCATCCTGGTCAATGGCCACCTAGAAGCTGACTATAGGCCCTAGCATTTGATGGTAGAGTGCTGTGCGCGTTGAAACACTTCATAAGTCAATTCAAAGAAACAGATGCCGACATCCTTTCCCAAAAAAAGTCTGCAACCTCACATCTGATGGCGGCTGTCAGATAAAGGGGCAAGGCCCACATATTCATGTTGAGCTTAATACCAATTTGAGTGGAGAAGAAACAGAGGAAGCAGTTGGCAGATGATCACAGGCTGGATTGCAAGACAGCAACCATACCCAAAAGGCTGTATCTGCTGATGTGGCCAATTCCTTAGCAAAGAAAACCTGTTTATTTGCCTGTATCCAAAAGGGAAGGCTTGTGAAAGGAATTAGTAACACAGTCCCTCAACTGCAGGTATTTGAATTGATTATCTGTCAACCCAAAGGTTTCCCGAAGTTCAGCAAATGAACACAATCTGTCTTTTAAAATATATCACGCAATTTGTTAAAGCTTTCGTCTAACCATGCATCCCAAATAAAAATGCATTTAGTTTTTGGTTTGGGTAGTAAGGCTGATTTTTTTTTTGTTTATTTGAGTTAGAAATTTGAATACAAGCTGAAATGGAATAAATAATAGATAAGAGTATTTTTTTTATATAACTATTCTTAAGTGACAAAATCTCTCAATATTCAGCATATTACTCGTTCATCTCAGATGTATCTTTATGTGTTTCAGGCTTGCATTGTTAAAATATGCTATTGATTTTCCATTTTCTTTTGTTCTGAGGTTCCAGTGTGCTCTCTGCTGGTGATGCCATTCCCAATTTTGAGAAATGCTAGATCCATTATGATGAAAAAAAAAAAAAACCAAAACCTTAGATCTTAAAACACGCTTAAGTTACAGGTAGAAGTTGCTAAATTGCTTTCAAGAGTATTATTTATTTGCATATTTGCTGGATTAGGATCTGAGACAAAATGCAAATAGGACAACGGATACTGAGGAAGAATAGTGAAGAAAATTCTGTATCAGTGGAAGACAAATACAGGAGAGGTGAGATGCTGAGGAACATTATGGGGAGATTTTATAGGACATTCTCTTTGGTAAGTTTTAGAAAACTCCATTGGGGTAAAACAGCTACAAGAAGACTGGAAAGAGCCATCTGGGGTTGTAAGTGATAGGACTCAATAAAAGTCAATGAATAGTACTGTTTTGCAGGCAATATGGCAGAAGTGGAGAAGGATTACGGAGAAAGTCTAAAATATGTACATAAACAAACTTGTCAAGCTTATGAAAAAGTAAGTAACCAAAAATGTTCTGTGGGACAATTTGTTTTCCTGGCTTCCAAAAGTACATTTTTCTGTTTTTTGAATTGTATATGGCAATACGCTGTTAAGGTTCCTGTTCAAAATTTAAGGTTCTTGTTTATGAAAAAACGGCATGCTGAAAAGTCCCACTGATTAATAGGAAATATGATTAAAGTTCATTCTTTACATAAAAAAAAATGAAGAAAAAAGAAAACTTTCTAAATCCTTAGAAATACTAAATGTTTTAAAAGTATTTCTGTGTTACAATATAAGCCAGAATGTTCTCAAATGATGTGTGCTCAGATTTCTTAAACTAGATGAGAATGGAAACATAGGGGTCAGGTATACGGAGTGAGCCAAGATGGTGATTTAGTGGGACAGGTTTACCATAAAAACATGTGATTGAGAACTACATTTCTCTATAAATCTGTGATATATATCAAATACTAATGTGTAATATCCCTACTTCTGTATCAATCTATTGATATATAATAATGTAATACATTTCTCTTGCGAATGTAGCTACATTTTTTTTGCTTTAGATACTGCCCTGCAAATCCATGCATATGGGTAATAGTTCTTAGTAGTAGGCAATAGACCATGTAAACAGCTAACATAGCACATAATGAAGCTGAGAACAAATTTTATCACCAAATGTCAGTCAGCCAACCCGTCTTCTAGATTATTTCCTTAGATATACTAGATAAATGAATACATTTCTAAGTGTGACAAAATAAATATTAATGCTTTTAAATATTTTACCTGAAATTCAATGGAAATGAACTTCATTTGCTTCTCATGCACAGCAACATGTGTAACATGATGTTTATCTGTTACGCACCTTATCACACTGTCTACATGCAATCTTCTTCCTGCTATCACAATTCATTTTTCATGTGCCAAGTATTCATTAATCCTTTAACCTTGGTAGGTAGAAACCAGTTTTCCTCTGCAGAACACTCAGTGCTTGGAAATCACTGCTCCCTGTTCAGAGTGGTTAAGAAGGATGAATGTTTATACTCATGTTTTTTATTGATAAGTCTGAATATAAGCTACAAATCTATCGCGGGAATGTTTCCAGCAATGGTCTATAGTTGCCTGCTTCATATGGGATTGCATATTTTGTCTTTTAAAACAAGTGTTACATCATTAACTTTTGACTTGGGTAAAATCTTCTGAAATCTAATGAATCACATGTAATTTACGGCAAGGTGTTGGAACTGGTTCTGTATCTAAAATAACAATACAAAAAAATGCATTGCTTGGGTCACTAGACTTTAACTCTATGTTCACTTTTCTCCAAAAGAAACTGTAACACTAGAATAAAAATAATAGCAAATCATGTCTAATCCCCTTTACAGCTTACAGAGACATATATTTATATAGACTGCAAGGCAGACTTCTGTTTATACCCATTTTAACATTTCTTGTTTATAATTCTGACTTTTTTTTTTAACTTTATGGAAACAGAGATAAGATGCAGGGACAAATAGCAAGGGGGTTACATTACCTGAACTGTTAATGCCAAAAGGCGTCAGAGGACAAGTTACAGAGAGAACACAGAAAGCAATGCACATATGTGTTTCAGGCAGTTGGCACGAAATCCTCTAAGAGAACAAACACTGGTTCTGGTTCTTCTGGCTTCCTCAGTAAATATTGTGTAGAGCAGCAAACATTTGTGTTTACTGAAAGTAATAGCATTTTAGCAGTAATTATTTACCCGAGCTCTGCCTGGGTTTCTGTGTAAATACGGAAGCTGTACAGGCTTTTACAAACACACTCACACGATGGGCCAACCTACTATACAAGGGATCCCTCTTTTTATAGAATCATAGAATGGTTTGGATTGGAAGGGACCTTAAAGATCATAAAGTTCCAACCCCCCTGCCATGGGCAGGGACATCCTCCACTAGACCAGGTTGCTCAAAGCCTCAAAGCCTTTTGCATTTTATTTACCAAATTACTGTTGTGAGTGGGATCCTCTGGAGCTGTTGACCTGAGCTTGAGTTTGAGGAGGACAAGGGGTGACGGACTCTTAGAAAACCTGCCATTTTCTACCTGCTCTGACCATTGCCTTTGCCAGGGTCCCACACAGCACCCTGACTACTCACGAGGCTATTAAGCTTCCTCAAATTGAATCCCCTCTGAACACTGCCCAGAAACCGTGTTGGCAGCCCAGGGCTGGTCAAAGCTCACGTGCCCTCTGGCCATGTTGTGTTTACTTCATGCAACAGGAACCACAGGGGAGGAGGCAGAAAACAGCCCCATCAGCTTCACATTAACAAAGGGCTCTCCCGTGCAAGGGAATCCCTAGGTACCCTGTCAGGCCAGCTCAACAGTTTGGACATTGGTCAGGCATGGGCCAGGATCTTCCCAACAAAATATTTCACTGTGTGAGAACGCTTTTGAAAATAAATAGATTTGCTTCTTAAAGTTTAACACTGACTCTCTGGATTTATATTTTTTGTTTTCTAAGGTTTTTAAAGTTCTTTTAAAACATCCATGTGATAAAAAGTTTCAGGATTTCAGAAGCAGCTTCCCTACGTACTGTTATGAAAGCCTTTACAACCCAGCATTCGCAGTCCCTACGTGTGAAAAAATCTCCTCAGAAAGGAAGTTCTCAGTCTGCACAGCCCCAACTCGGACTTGCACGCCGACCTCCCCGCAAAAAAAAACCAAAAAACGCCAACCAACCAAAAAACCAAAAACCACCTCACATACTTCTCACAAGCTGCAGTGTGTCTATGTGTTTTAAAAAAAAAAAAAAAAAAAGGAAGAAAAGAGGTGAAAGACTTGCGGGCGGCGCTCGACCCCGGCCGCCCGCCAGGTGACCGTTCGGGCCGCAGCGGCCGGCACCGGAGAACAGAGGCGGCGAACACCGCCCCCGCCGCCTGACCTCCCGCGCCCCGTCGGCAGCACGGCCCTGGGACGGCGCCGGCTACTCCGCGCCTCAAACCCCCCGGCCCACCTCCCCTGCCCCCGGGCTCCCGCAGCGGCCCCGCGCCGTGACTGCCCGTTCCCACCACCTGTCCTCCGCTCCCCTCAGCGCCCCCATCGGTCCGCGTGCCGTGCCGTGCCGTGCCCTGCCTCCCCCCAAGGCTCCCCTCAGCGCCCACATCGCCTCTCCCCTCTGGGCTCCTTTCGTCGCCGCCACCGCCCCGCCCCCCTCGGGCACCTCCTCAATGTCCCCGTGGCCCCCCCTTGCTTGGCTCTCGCCCCGCACCCCACCGAGCCCTCTTCGGCGCACCGTTAACCTGTCCCCGCCCCGCCTTCCCTCAGCGCCCCCCCGCCCCGGGCCATCCCCCGGCGCCGCTGCGCTCCGGCTGCCGGTCCCACCCTGCCCCTCCCCGCGGCGCCCCCGGAGGCCCCGCTGCCCTGCCCCCCGCGGCC